>PVJD01002176.1:0-216097 GCA_004026545.1 Mormoops blainvillei | reverse complement strand
GTACCATGGCCCCAACGTCCAAATGCACAGAGGAGACAAGGTTTGCCAGCTAGAATTTTCAGAAAGGTGACCTCTAAAGGCGGAGGACCGGCCTTGGTCTTCCCAAACACAGGTCTGAAAATGAGTGACAGATATCAAAAGGGCGGCCTGGGAATGGTCATTCACCCCAGCACCCCTTTAAGAAACCCTTGGAGTATGCATGTGGGAAAGAACTCCCCTAGAAATGTGTGTATTTTTCCATTAACAGAGATCACAAGCTCGTTTCTAAAACAACTGTGTGCATTTACTTATTCTGCCAGTTGCATGACCCAAGCAGCTTCATTTATGACACCCAAAACCTGGGAGGAGCCCAGTGTCCTTCAACAGGCGAATGATAATCCAATCTGTGGTGCATCCATCCAAGGAATACCATTCAGCAATGAAAAGGGACAAGTTATTAACACATGCAACCACTCACACAGGTCTCCATCCAGCATGAGGCCAACTTCACCACGCTCCCAAGTGGTTCACAGGGCCCAGAGCTGGGTGGCAGTCAGAGAGCCGAGGGCCCCCACTCCTGGCAGTGGTGGCCTCTATGGGGGTTGGGGGGGCCCATGTGGCAGCCACTCCCAGAGGTAGGATCACAACAAAAGAACCTGGAGAGAACCTGGTCTTGGGCACTTTGTTGGCAGGATATCTTGGTAAGAATTCAGTCAACTCAGAAAGATACATATGTGTATCTTTCCTTTTCAATGGAGGGACTGGGCTAGATGGCCCTCAGGGCAATTCCAGCCCTGACATTCTGCATTTCCACACATCACCTACACTCGCCTGGCCCCTGTGACTCAGTATTCGCTGGTGCGCTTTGTTCCCAACTTCCTGGCCGCCCAACCAAAAAAATCTAGTTTTTGTGCCAAGTATTTGACACTCATCATCAACAGTTTGTACCACTGACTGCAGTTTTATTTACATATCTTGTCCCACAACTAAATTATGAGGTCTCCCTGAAACTGTAACTGACTACTGTTTGTAACCCTCGGTGTCTTCACATAGCAGGTATAACTGTAGAATTTCACTGACTTCTAACTAGAAAAATTAAAAGGATTCAGTTGAAAATGTTGACAGATTTCACCACTTGGCTCTATCAAAAGTTAAAAATTTTATGGAGTAAAAATCACCACAAAGCCAAAAGAGTAATGGCAAACTGGGCAACATATTGGCAAAATATTTGGGAGATAAAGAGAATAGCCCAGACAGTTCACAAAGCTGAAACAACAAACGGCCAGTAAGTGTATGGAAAGGGACTCAGTCTCACTGCTCATCAAAGACGTAAACATTTAAACAGTGAGATGATGGCTTCTGTTTTCCTTTTGTCTTGGCTGGGTCAGCAAAAATTTAAATGAATCAGAATATATGTGATTAGGGATGATCGGGGAGAAACGGGTGTCCTCGTGCCCTGCTGGGGAGAGCAGAAGTGAGGGCGGCAGATAGGCAGCACCTAGCTGTAGACGACCACATCTTCCCAATGTGCCAAAGAGCTCATCTGTTGGAGATTTGTCTTACAGAGTAAGAACCTGAGAACAAGGAGCTGTGACAAAAATGGTCGTTGCAGGGATGCTTGTAAATTTGGCAACAAATTAATTGTGTGTTAATAAAGGAATGTGTGATAAACAGCAGTGTTTTCATTCAATGAGCTATTATGCTTATTAAAATTAATAGACTAGAGCTACCTGGATGGATTTCTAAAGTACACTACTGATTCCAAAGATCAGGTTAGAGGGACCAATGATCAGGATAATACCATTTGTGTAATTTTAAGAGCACACAAAACAACTCTAGTTTGTTTACTACACATTGTCCATAGAAAGGTTGCAAAGGCATTAAAGAAAGGACCAGAAAAGATCTTCATCAACTTCACACTGTGTTTAAGAGAGGGCATTGAGATTGTGAAGGAGTACGAATGAGGTTTTAACTGTTTCTATGGTATTTTTCTTAAAGTTGAATTAAATGAGAAAATGTCCATAAGGCGCTTAGCATAGTATCTGGCTTAATAAATAGAAATATCAATGATCTTAACTATTAATGCACACCGTGGCTGTCTAAGTATAAGCATAGTCTAAAGGGGGAGCTTGAACTTCACAAGGGAAAATACAGACGGAAAAAGGGGGCTCAAGTGTGAGCACGAGTACAAGGGGAGTTTGCCCCGAGGCGGCTCCTGTGCCTCAGGAGTAGTACAAGGTGTAAGCCGTGCATCGTGTCACAGCCTTTGATAGGACTCCATTGGGTCCGTTGCGTGGGCTGGGCAATAGGCTGAACCGTTACGTCCTGCAGACAAAATCCTGCCTCTGCCAGTGGACCACCAGGGTACGGCTTCCTGCAAGTCCTATCTTCTTTACGGTGGAGACACTGAATCCAGAAGGGAAGAAATAAAGAAAGTTTCTGCACAGATGCCCGACAGGATTGCAACAACATGGGCCTCTACTGCCCTTGACCCGTATGTATCTGGGACCTGGTTTGCCACCGAATTTCCTGCTGGCTTCTTCTCAGGAGCTGTCCCAGGGCCATGGACAGGCCATTGACCGATTAAACAAAGGTCCCTGCTGACAGACTGAAAGGCTGTCTAGTTGGGATGAGGGGTGAGCCGGAAGCTCACCGGCAGGCGATCCCAGCACCCACAGCATAATCAGCAGGATTTCCAGCAAAGCGCCCGGGCCTCGGGGGTCAGGGTGCCTCCTGGGTTTCTCCCTTTGCTGAAGCCAAAAAAGAGCGCAAATGATGAGTAGATAAGGGCCACCTGTCCTGAAAAACGAAGCCAGGGGCTTGGGACTTCTGGGGGAGGGAGACAGATGATGTGCAAAAAGTTTTTCATTTCCATCCTGCAAAAATGGCCAAGACCCGAGGTATCGGTGTTGGGAAAGCCCCGGTATTATCATTAGCATGGATAATACAGTTGTTCAGCTAGAAACTCAATGAAAGTGGAACATTTAGCAAGGTGGTGACTATAAAATGAGTAGGTCATCTAACACGAAAAACAAATCCTCTCAGGTCCTGACCGGGTACTTAGTTGGTTGGAGTGTCATCCTCAAGCACCAAAAAGTTGCAGGTTCGATTCCTGGCCGGGGCACATACCTAAGTTGTAGGTTCAATCCTCAATTGGGACACATACAGGAGGTAACTGATCAGTGTTTCTCTCTTTTACATCAATACCCCCCTCTCTCTCTCTCTCTCTGCCACCCCTCTTGCTCTCTCTTTACAGTCAGTAAACATATCCTTGGGTGAGGGTTAAACACAAAACCCTCTTAGGGAAGAGAGAAACAAGACATTATGAAGAGACATTGGAAAAAGCACCCTTGGGCATGAGCAGATGGCCTAGGAGTAAAGCCACGAGGGCCGTCAGCAGCCCCACATCCCAGACAAGCAGAAACACCCAGGAGGCTCGAGCAACCATGGTGGGAGGAGGGAGAGGAAGGAAGAAGGCGTAAGAAGGCACCCGGTAATTTAACAGGAGCTTAGAATTTCCAGAGAAATTAACACTAAAACTTCTCTAGGGGGGATTATCCTGGATGATCAAGATGGTCCCCAAATACAATGGCATGTTTCCTCTCTAAGAGGGAGTGGAGGGAGATTGAGCCACAGAAGATAAGACAAGGTGGCTACAGAGCAGACATTGGAATGGTGCAGCCACAAGCCAAGGAATCCCAGAGGCTGCTGGAAGCAGAGGAAAGGAACAAGTAAAAGCCTCCAGAGGGACATCCGCTCTGCTGGCACTGTGACGTCTGACCACGGACACTGGTTTTGGAATTCTGGCCTCTGGAGCTGGAAGAGAATAAACTCCTGTTGTTTCAAGCCACCAGATCTGTGGTCATTTGTCACAGCAGCTATAGGAAGCTAATACAGTAACTGACCCTCAATTTTGAGAACTTTGCTTTGCTGTCCTGGTAAAGAATCCCCACCTACCACACTGTTAAAGGACCATTTCAGCTTTGCTTATAAAAATCAAAAATTGGAAACAGCCTGGAGCATCCATAAACATCAGTTTAGCTAAGCAAATTATGATATTTTATCGAATGGAGCACTGTGCAACCATTAAAAATAAAATGGCAGGAATATGTTTACTAATGTGGCACCATGTTCATAATACCCTTCCTACTAAGGAAAAATATAGTTATATACTAATTAGTTAGATTTAAAATTTGCTCCATTTGGAATTTATCCTAGTATATCGCATGAGATATAGCTATAAACTTATCTCCTGCCCCTTGGCTACGATTTTATGATTTGTTCCAAGGCCACTTATTGAATAGGATAGGCTTCCTTTACTGATTTCCCACATATTAAATTCCCATATACTGAGGCTCATTTGGGGGCTTTTCAGTCTTTTCCACTGACCTGTCTGCTTAGCCATGTATCAGTGCCACGGCGCTGCCGGCACTGGGTGCTCACGATGTCTGACAGGACAGCCTCCTTCATTGCTTTCTCCTTTCCAAAACGTTCCCCCTTTTCTGGATTTAGAATTTCCTCCATTAATTTGTTAAAGCCCCGTGGGCTATTTTCTGTTGTGATCATGTTAAATTTATAATTAGTGAAAATGGGCAATTTTACAGTTTTGTCTTCCTGTCCAAAAATCGGCTTGTCTGCACCTGTTCCAGTGTGCACGCACACACGTGTTCTTGTATGCTCTGCAGAAGTGATTTTAAAGTGCTCTTCAGGGAGTTTTTGTTATCCTTATGAAGTTTATTTTCTCTGAGGTTACTATTAAGCAGGAACTATGTTTCCTTTATACTTTCTGATTACTGTTTTATTGTGAAAGCTATTTATTTCTGTTAACTATACACCCTGATGAATTTCCTCTTCTTTAACTGCTGTTCAGCTGATGCTCTTGGTTGTACAGATGTATGAAAACGTCTCCTGCAGGTAGAGATTGTTGTATTTTCTCCTTTCTAATTTTTGCAGCTGTAATTTTTTTCTCTCATCTGACTTGATCAGTTTATACTCCAGTATAACAATAAACAAGAGTGGAAACTATATAACATCCTGACTTTGGTAGGAATGCTCTTAGCATTAAGTATGATACTGGCTTTTGGCCTTGAGATACATGTCAATGATGTTATTGTTCACATTGTTATTAATTTATTGAGTATTGTATCAAGAATGAACATGGGATTTTGTCAAATGAACTTTGCTGCATCTATGAAAATAATTTTTGCAACCAATTTTCCTTATTAATATGATAAATTGATTTGTAGATTTCTTAATATTGAACCAACCTTGCACTCCTAGAATACTAGAATATCTACATTGTTTTAATGTGCTGTTGAATCAAGTTTCCTAATATTTAAGATTTTAGAATAAGTATTTATAAGAAAGATTAGTCTTTAGATTTTTTTTTTAACAATCCATTTAGGCTTTTGGTATCAACGTGATGTATTTTATTTTTTAAAAATTGGGAGTTTTTCTTCTTTTTCTAGATCCTATAGCTTTCTACGCTATGGAATAATTTTTTGTGTGCAAACGTGTTAGAACTGCCCTGCGAAACCATCTGAACCTGGTGCTTTTGTGGCGGATCACTCTTTCACAGCTTTCCCCTTGTCTTTGGTGTGTGTTGATTGGTTTGGATTTTCTTTCTCTTCTGGGGTCAATTTTAGAAAATTATGTTTTCCTGGAAAATTGCTCATTTTACCGAAGTGTCAAAAATTACTTGTATATAGTTGAACAAAGCTGTCTTTTTTTATTCTGCTTATTTCCTCTATTTTCTTATCTTCCTTTGCCATTTTATTGTTTTGTAAAAAAAAAAAAAATTTATTCAACTGCAGAGTAGAAAGTGAAAGCTTTTCTAATTATGATTTTATGGCCAGAAGCCATAAAAAAAGAATTGGTAAATTCTGCCACATAAAGTTTTTTAAAAACTTGCATAGCAAAAAAAATTATAAGCAAAGTCAAAAGTTTAATCAATTGGGAAAATATTTTTAACTTACATTCAATATAATAAATCAAGGACTAATATCCTTATATATGTGTAAGATATTTTTACAAACTTTTATAAGTACATAAGAAAAAGACCAACAAGTCAATAGAAAATTTACCAAAAGATATAACCATACCTACTGTCCAGGAAAAGCATTATCTATGACTCTTGAATACATGAACAGATTTTTCCTCACTCAAAAGAAATACCATTGTTGAAACATGTATTGATTGGTATGATGTAACAGTTTGATTACATGCTCTTTGGGGGCGGGCTGGGGGAACAGGTAGTCTCATATAATGCAGGTAGAAGTAAAACTTCATATGGAATCTAAGGAGGGAAACCTGAGACTCTCCATCAAAGAGGAAATGCTCTGACCCAGACATCCCACCTGCAGAAACATAAGCAACATTTCCAGACTGACGGCCAAATGTAGCTTCTCACACCATCTCGGTTTCCAACAATTTCCACAAACTGTCACCGGATGGGGACAGTTTTCACACCACGGAGGACAGGAGCCACAGCAAGCTGACAAAATCGCACCTGCTGATATTGACCAGAAAACTTTTCAGAGCTGGTCCTCTGTCTCCATGGCCTGGCCCATCTCAACAGAGCCGGCTCCCTGACCTCCCAGCACGGCACCTCTCGCTCTTCACACAGTGGAAGCCACCGGTGAGCTGGGTACTCCCCCCAGCCCCAGAGTGCTCTACGAGGTGACATGAATTAGTCGCCCTTCCCTCTCCCAACTTCAGACCCCCCTCTCCATCTCGTTACCCAGCGGTGATCACTCCAATTTTTCTAAATTCTGTTTGACAACCGCCCTTCACTTCAAGTGGATGCCTCGTTGCTAGAAAAGCCCTTCAGTCAAGCGTCCGTCCTTCCTCATACCAAACTGTGCCCACGACCTTCCCTGCCTCGTCGTGGTTCTGTATTATGTGTGGCGATGTGGAAGGTGACAGGAACTCTCCCTACTCAAAATGGTCATGATCCTAATATAACGTGTTCTGTTTCTATTTCATTTCCTCTCCTCCCGTCCCCCCCAATCAGTGTGGCCTTTCCCCTCCTCTCACTCACTGGAAGAGCAGACACCAGATGTTGGGGCTGGGGCTGCCGAGACAGCGAACACTCAAAGGGTCACCGCCTTCCTCCCCACCCTGCCCCTCACAGAGTTAAGGGTTCTGCTGACCTAGTATGAGGTGGGTCGCACCAAATTTGATTTAGCTGCAGTCAACAGGAAAGTGGGAGGAATATAGGATTTAACAAACAAAGCATTAAAAAAAAAGAGGAAGAAGTCCACAGCAGGAAACCATTATTCGGGCCCGTATGAATATCTATTAGGACGGGATGCTGTGTCCGGAGTTTCTCCCAGCACCCTGTCCAGTCTAATTAGGCTCCGTGGGCTGAAGACATTTGTGATTGTGTTTCGGGGGAACCAATACATGGGTCACTGGAAGTGGAACCTGGCACCAGCTCGTTCGGGCGAAGCCTCGGAGCAGTCAGACAGAATGGGACCAGCGCAAAAGGTAGCTATCAGTGCCAACAGAAGCAGTTTGCAAAAATAATCCACTGACCATCCCATCTGCCTCGGGTTAAGCATTTTAAACAGTTCAGTTCAAGTGAACCTGTCTAATATATGGATACCCATAAACAAACAGAGCCACGCATTTCGATCAAACATTTGCATTTGCAAACCTCCACTCACACACATACAGAATGTGCCTGAGCTCTCCGCTAACCACATACGGGTCCCCTTAGGACAATGACACTTAAAACACGTCGCCTGAAAGAGAACTTGAAGTGTCCCATTAGAGAAGAGGAAACTCCTCTGGAAAGGAAAGTGAAAATAATATTTTCAGAATAAAAACGCTTCAGTCTGTAGGAGGAGTTGTACAGCTAGCTGAGCCCTGGGGAAGTTGGCCAAAGGTTCTTCCATGGATGTGGAACGGAGGGGTCTTGAGGACCCCAGGACTCACAGGTGGGTTTATTCACTGTCCTAGCAATGGGTGCCAGTCCCAAATCAATAATTTCTTGATATCATAAAAACATCAATTTGCACATAAAATTCATCGAATGCATTTTTAAAATCACATAAATTAAAAACATAAGGTGACATGATGTTAGAGATAAATAGCAAATAAAAGATGTTACCACGTATTGAATACTAAGCTAAGTCTCTCTCATGTAGTCATCACCACCCCTCTTTGAGGTGCATATTTTATTACTACCCCTGTTGCACAGAGGTGGAAACTGACTTGCGCAAGGTCCCACAGCCAGTCAGCACGCAAGCCTGGACCGGTATCCACACCGCTCAACTCCAGGTCACGCTCTATCCCCCTTCTCCGCTTACATGAAAAAGGCAAGAGGAGGCCGAACAGAAACCTGGAACAAGTCCTAGGAGCAGACACAGCAAAATTTACCTAGTCCCCTGCAAGCTTTCTCTTCTCCATTACACTCCCACATCCCCATCTACCATGGGGCCGTCACCCTTGTTCTAATATAAAGGACCCTCCATCCCACTGAGCCTGGATGCCCGTTGCCCCTCATGTGTGTTGCGGACGGTGCCATCCCCCCGGGGAAGGAAGCTGACTGCTTCCCAGGAACGAGTGTCTGGGCCTGGCTAAAGGATGACTGAGCGGGCTGTCAGACTCAAGCCCTGTAGGCCAGGTTGAGACATCATCTGTGGTTCCAGATGACACAGTAAGGAAGAAATTGGGACAGGACGGCAAAGCCCTAGCGACCATGGGCACCTCCCAGGAGCTTGTGTGGCTCTGACCATGGGAAGTGTTTTTCCAGCTCCCCCCCTCTGAGCCTCCCATAACACCCGTGATCACGGGTGAGGAAACCGAGGCGGGGGGTTTACGTGACTTGCCCAAAGTTACACAGGCAGGAAACGGCAAAGCGAGGACAGGAGCTGGGCTCTGACTTCAAAGCCCTTGCTTTGTTCGCTAGGTGATGCCTGGCAGTGCTGCCACCAGCCTCAAAGGCCACTTTGTGTGAATCTGTCAAAGGGGCCCTTGCTCAAGATACGTTACTGCCAACTGCCAGAAAATTGTCACAATCATTATAAAAACCTGCGAGATGAACGGTACCCCCATGAGGGGTGTTCCGATGTTGGAGGACGGGGACTCATGTCCCCGAGCACGTTCAGAGTGGCCCTCCTGCACTATAAGCCTCCAACATGAGCAAATGCACGTTCTGGCTCGTGCAGACCCGGGTGGGAGCTCAGGCAGCTAGCTCCCTTTCAGGCGGAACAAGACCATGGATGGCTTCCAGCTCTCAAGGTAACGGGAAATGTTGAGCAAAGTAGGTGAAAAGCCTTGTCTAATATTTCCATTTACCTACTTTGCCTGTCTGAATAAGTGTCATTAATTCAAACCATTTCAAAACGGGGCTTGATGATGTGTGAGAGTGGAAGCCCCCAAGCACCAGGCCTCCCCGCACCACATCCCTGCTGACGCTATCTCTTGCTTGGAGCGATCAATCGAAGCCCAGCAAATGCTCTGGGAGGACGGCAGCTGAACCGGCCGCTAATGTGCCTGTGTCTGCGGGTCCGTGGCCAGGGGCCCGGGGACTGCGAGCCGCAGCCACAGATCCATTTCCCTGGCCCGACTTCCCTTCCTGCCCTCAGCTGCCCCTCCTTCCCAGAGCCCTCCCCTCCCCCCACTTTGAGACTCCCGTGAGGGACCCTTCAAAGGAAGAAGAGGTAAAGGAGTGCGATTTTCTCTCTAGGAAATTGCCCGCAAATCAGCCAATCAACCGCCCCGCTTACTTCCCGCTGCTCATGCTTTTCTGTGTGGGCAGCAGGGTTCTCGCCGCGGTGCTCGCCAGCCTCGAGAAGACTGTAAAAATTCTGCAGCCAGGGGGAAAATCCATCCCTTTCCAAAAGCAAGAGAAAAGTCTGAAAGCTTAGCAACGCGCAGCTTTAATATTTTGGTTGATAACGTGCCATGGACGCGGAGGATTTTCCATTTCCTCTTTGTCCTTTTTCCAGTCATTTCAAAGGCCTTTATGAAATCTATCAAAACCTCAATATGGTAAAATTAGGTGACTTTGTTTTTGTAAAAAATATACAAGAAAAGCATCTGGATCCAAATAAGTCTCATCCTCTTCAGAATAGATTCCTGTTTGGGAATTGGATTTATTTCAATGAGGCCTCTCTCCTTCCCGTCCCATCTCACAAACACACACACACATACTCTCACACTCACACACAATCAATTATCTGTCTGTGTGAGAAGTTCTTTTGCAGCTGAGTTCAGTGCTTACTTAGCAAATCATTTTAAATATCCTTCACGGCTGCATAGTATGATTTGTAGGAAAACTCCAAGATGCTAACTAAGTGCCATGTCTCATGTCTTAAAAAAAAAAAAATCAAGCTGGGGCATAATAGTTGGGGGTCACAGTGAGAGTTCCCGGGAGCAAAAATAGTTGGCTTTCATCTCATGGTTTGTAGGTGGGCTCTATGGGCCCCTTCAGGGCAGCGGCAGCCAACAAATGTTCTGAGCGGAATGTAGCATCCCCGGCTAAAGGGATTCTGGGAATGCTGTGGAAATTCAGGGCACCTTTTCCTCCCTGGCAAGACAGGAAAATTAACAGCTACCTCACAGGTACCCGGAACATTGTTACAGGAAGACACGTTTCTTCAGAAGTCATTTGCATTCTAGTCCATTATCCAAAGTGCATCAAAGCAGAGCTGCCCTGGTCCAAGGGCCGAGGAGGGGGGCAGAGCCCTGCCTGTTTAACTGCTGGTACCCAACCCCTCCCCATCTCTCAGCAGGTCCTGAGGTCCCTCTGAGATCCCTGCCTGCCCTCTGCACAGAGCCCAGTAGTCAAACACCTAAGCCAGCTCTAGAAAGGTCTTTGTGAGCTTTAAGGCCTGGGATAAACATGAGTCTATTTTCCCCAATTGACTCTATCCACCACAGGGGATGGATAGACATCTGTAGACATCTATGGTCACTACTAAAATAATAATCATTTCAAAATATCCATCTACTGCATGGCCCGGGTCCTGACGTATAGCAACACGTGGTCCACAAAGGGGTTCCCTGTTCTCCCTAACAATCACCACCGTGGGAGGCAGAACTCTACGACACCCCCAAGACTCTCAGCCTTGGGTTGAGTTGTCTCCAACCCTAACCTGGGCACTCCTGTGCACAGACTTGACAGAGGGCATTAGAGTTACTAATCTGCTAACCTGAAAACAAGGAGATTGTCCTGGATTGTCCAGGTGAGCCTGATGTCACCCCATGTGCAGAAAAGCAGAAGAGGAAGGTGGAAGGGGGCAACGGAAGAATAAGGTGGGAGAAAGGCAGAGGACAGACGAGCCAGGAGGGGACGTCAGAGGATCTGGACCATGAGAAGGGCTCAACCCACCATTCCTGGCTTTGACGAGAGAGGAAGGGAGCCACAAACCAAGGAAAACGGGTGCCCTCCAGAAGCTGAGAATGACCGTGCCTGGCAGCCAGGAGGGAAGTGAGGACCTCAGTCCTGCAGCCACGTGGACCTGATGCCGGCCAGCAACCTGAATGAGCCTGGACGTGGAGTGTGCCGTACGGAGCCCGGCCGCACCTTCATGTTAGCCCGCTGAGACCTGTGTCAGGCACCTATAGAACTGCTCCCTGCGTAACTGTGAGATAATAGAAGGACTGATATAAATACATTTGAATTTGAAGTAAGTAAATTTTAAGCTGCTAAATCAATGGTAATTTGTCACGAAACCTAATACAACTGCCCACAATGGTTTTCTGAAAACTTCAGGCTTGTAGAGGAACAAAACCTTTCTTAATAGGAAAAGACATTGTTTCGGTCAAGTTCATCTGGTAAACCCATGGAGACCCACATGCCGGGCAGAAGAGAGGGTTGAGGGGCAGTCAAGAATGGAGAAGACAGTCCCAGCAGTGAGGTCGGCTCAGGTCTGTTACTCGGAAACAGTCATGGGGAGGTGATGTGAGTCCATCACTTGAGGTGCTTTTAAAAACCCCCTTTCCCAACTTGCTCCTCAGACCAAGGACATCGAAACCTCAGGAATGTGAAAGTCAATAGGACAGTCAACCTCCCCAGGTGATCCCAATGTAAGTCGAGTTTGAGGACCACTGTGATCAATGGGGAGAAGAAACTTGAACTAATTGGAGGAAGATTTCATCTGCTGGTAGAACTCATAGAACTCACTCAAGAACAAAAACTCATATTCAGGTGTTGGTAGGTTGTTCTGATGCAGTTTACGTTCGTCGATGACTTGAATTGCTCAACAGAAGAAGTGCAGACTTTATCTACCTTGGAAACTTGCCCATCCCCCAGAACTTAGCCGTTCATAGAATGTCTATAAATAATCCCAACCTTTTCAGCGATTCTCAATTCCACGTAGAGGTGTATGGAAACACTGCAAAGTTTCCTGATGGACGAGCCAAGAGCATTCACAGAGGAAGCAGGCTCTCTGCTCGTCTTTGCTGGGAGCCGCGTGTGGAGGGCAAGGAGGGTTTTCTCAGAAACGGGGGGAAGGTGGAGTGGAAAGGTTATCTGTCACAGATTTTCCTTAAGTCCAAAATACTGATACCAACAGGGGTGTAATTCTCGTACAAGGCCTCCTTCCAGTGAGTTTCAAGGTTCGAGCCATTGACAGTTCTGCAGCTTGAGCTAATGGCTAGTTTCCTGCATTCATAAATTCCCAGAGTGCTTTAGAAACCTCAAATTCTTGTGTGCACGCTCAAACCCTGTGCATCGAGGCAAGGCAAAAGACAGGGAGGTTTACCTTTCTGGTGACATTCACTACAGACCCGGGCCTACAGCAGGAATCCCCAACCTCCAGGCCACGGACCAGCACTGGTCTGGGCCTGTTAGGAACCGGGCCATACAGCAGGAAGAGACCTTGAATATAATGTGCTTGAATCACTCTGAAACCATCCTCCCCACCCTAGTCCATGGAAAATTGTCTTCCACAAAAACCTGTTCTCCCAAAGTGGGAAGGGAAAAACCAGTCCTTGGTGCCAAAAAGGCTGGGGACCGCTGGCCTACAGGATGCATTCACTGGCTTTAGATACCAGGTGGGTTCAGTGTGATCGCCTTCCAGAATCTTTTCCACCTGACAGTGTCCTGGGGCCTTCTCTCCTACTCCTGAGTAGGCACCTTGAGCTTTCATTCTCCACCTCTTGGAGAGCTTTTCCCACAGTGCAGACACCCGAGACTGCCCCCATGTGGTTTCTCTCAGAATGACTCCAGTTGAAAATTCCAAAGGGAGGTTTTCCCACATTGCCAACACAAAAGGCTGCCCTCCTTTGCGGATTCCCTTGGAGTCACTTTATGGCTGGCCCGTCTCCCCAGAGCAGCCTTATGAAGACCACGGTTTCGTGAGAGCCCATGCTAATCACGTTTGGAGACAATGTGGAAAGACAAGTTATGATTTCAAGCGACCGTCCACTTCGGATGTGTGAATCTGTTTTCCTTTGGCCAGGGGCCTAGACCAATACCATTCGCATTTGAGCCCCGACTGGCACAATGAACTTTCCCATAAAACCTTTTACGAACACACAAATATTATTTTGTCGGAGGCTTTACATGCTGCGAGTCCCTGACCCAGGGACCCAGCGCCAAAGTCTCTCAGCATCGCTGCTGTGGCAGCCGGACCGCAGCCCTCCCTTCTAGGAGCTTCAGGGGAAATGCAGACCTGGGCAGGCAATGCCCGGGGGAGGGGGGGCGGTCTGGGTATAAAACTCGGGCAACTAAAAGGTTTTTACAGTTAATGCAGCTCTTTGGCACTGCAAGAGGCTTCCTTTAAAAGCTGCCATTTCCTTTGCATTAACTAACAATGGACACATCTGTTGAAAGAAAGGGGGGAGGGAAAAGACAATCGCTATTATGTGTGATAGGTGGTGTGTGTGTGGCGTGTGCGTGTGCGTGTGCATGTGAGTGTGTGTGTGTGTGTGTGTAAATCACTAAAGAAACTGCAAGGAGAGGCGAGACTGGCGGAAAGGTTGCTGGGGGGTTGCTGTCAGTTATTATTTATGCAGCATCATAAATGCACGGCTGTCAAAGCCAACGGCCATTGTACTTAACTGCTACCTAAGTGCTGGCGGTGTGAGACCTCAGAAGAATGACTCTCCTATTTAATATTTAACCAGATGCTTCCATTTTTGAAAATATATTTCGCTCCTCACAGAGAGGGGAGAAGATGCTGACTTGCAGCTTCTGGGATGTATGAGCTATTGTTGGGAGTGGTTTTTGTTCTTCTGACCTCATCCTCAATATTTCGATCATGTTGTCAACCAGGGCATTCTTCTACAAGTTTGGATTTCTCCCTATATTATCGTATTCATTAATATCCTGATGAAACAAGAGAAGGCTTCGTTACCATAATCCTGCAATGGAGACGTGAAAGCTAAGGCAGGAGAGGTTTAACACAATGGCCCCCGTGCCATGCAAGCCAAGGGAAGGGAGGAAACAGGACTTGACTTCTTGTAGGGCTCAAATTCTGTGGTTAAGTGTAAAGGTCACCCTACCTGGACTGCAGACATCCCCAAGAAATTACCCAACTGGAAACAGCACCACCTGTTCCAGGGCAGTGCAGGTCACAGGCTAGGTGCGGGTGTGCATTTCCCGCTCTGACTTCCCCCCCCACCTGCCCCAGTGCTCCCTCACCTGCACCAGGTATGTCTGGAGCCTCCCCACCACGTCCTCTTTGTCCTTCATCTCTGGGCCTCCGCCCCCTGCTCCCTTGCCAGGGGTCTCTCTCAGATATCACAGCCACCACAGACCACACGTGGGACCAAATGCTCATGCACTCCATGGACTCTTCTGGAAACTGACATAGATGGCCGTCGCTTCATCAATACAGTAGCCAACGGACACACACAGGAGCCTCTGGAGTTCACCTACCATGACCCCCGGCTCCCTCCCTCTCCTGTGTCATGAAGAATTGACTCTTCTTGGGTGTCCTTGTCCTTGCTTCTGTCTGTGTGCGTGTGTGTGGTCAGTCTCTTAGGGGCTCGGCGCCTCTGCCCATGGCGAGGGAGGGGGGAAGAGGGGCGTGTGGAAGCAGCCGGGCCCTTGAAAATCCTCTATTCTTCCAGCGCTGTTATTGTTACAGCCCAGCTGTCAAGTTCTCTCTCCCATGTCCCTCACACCTCATTTCCTCCTGTGCCCGTATATTTTACATGACACATGTAAGGACAGTATGACAGACTAAGAACAAGCCAGCAGTATCTCCCAGAAGGAAGACCGTCTGTTCTCATGGCTCAGGGTTTACTTTCCTCTCACCTTTGGGGCCCTTTAACCCACCCCACCCTCCTAAAGGGAAAGTCAGAGAGGCCGAGGAGACCTGAACAATAAGACATTTCTCTGCCCCACTCCCCACCTCCCCCACCCCACTGGCCCAGACCCCCCAGGGCCAAGAATGACTCCCATGCTTCATGAAATGGCACAAAACGTTAAGCGGGATGTCAGAATGACTTCACCGGCCCGTGCAGAGAGCATCTGTATGGGCTTCTGAGGGAGATGGCATTGGACACAGAGTAGCCCCAGTGCTGGGGGATGGTACCAGAGGGTCCCATTATCTGCAGGAGGGAAGTGAAATTGGAAAAGCTCCCACTGCGAAGGCGGCAAGCCGTGCACTGACGTGAAGTCTACGGTGCCGGCCCACCACAAAGCCGGCGGGCTTTGATCTTGGTGAACTTTTGAATCGTGTGTGACTAAAGAATTCTTTACAAAGAATTATTTCAGCTTTCTGAGTTAATGAAAAGGCAGCCCGCACAATTTATGGAAACAAGAGACCAAGCATTAGAGGGAAGGAGGAAAATGTCATAAAAAATATATATATCCCCAGGAGCCTTTAACGGGATAGTCCTCACGGTCTGTGTGGGTCTCGATCTCCACATTTTGCCATCGGATTTATTGGGTTTTATTGGAATTCATTCTTCTCAGCCCTGGGGTTTGTGGAGATAACCCTTAAGGAGAGAATGTGTCTGAGGCAAGATGAAACAGTTTGATAAGACAGAACCAAGGGAGTGAGCCCCTAATTATTGGGCAGTGATCAGCCCTACATGTACCACATGTTAAAACCAGCACCCCATATGCATGACCAGGGGCCCAGGAGGGGGTAGAGGAGCCTCCGACACCTAAGAGCAACTGGCTGTAACCTGTGTAGCAAAACGCTGCACAATCAACCTGCCGTGTTTATCGCGTGATAGGGTTCTGCCTCCTAACCGCGTGCAAGGCAGGCGACGTGTTCTCAGGGGAAAAGAAATATGGGGAGCGGGGGGAAAAGTGGCCACTTAAAAGCAGAGTGCATGTCTCTTGTGAAATGGATGGTGCCTGCGTGCGCTGGCCGGGGATGGGCTACAGGGCGGCGCTCAGAGAGTAAATCACAGGATATGTACAAAGAGAGAAATTAGAGCAAAAAGGTTAAGATGTGAGTCATCTCAGATGTGGGAAACCATTTCTCTCCCAAGGCTGGGCATTCGTGGCCTGCTCTCATTAATCCTTTCCAAAGATTTTCCTTTCAAGAAGAGATTAAAGACAGCCGGGATCTCTGAGAAGTCTTCATCCCACATGCTGTGGTGATAATAAATCTAATTCCTTTTGCTAGTTATCTCTCTCCTTAAAACACACTTTCTCCACAAGCTATCCTCTGGTTCGTGAGCAGACAGTACTTGGGATTATTTTCTATGACAGGGAGACAGCCCAGGGCAGAGGCTAAGAGCTTGGTCTTGACCCCAAACCACCTTGGTTTGCATCCTCTTTCTAGCTAGTTCTCCCCCTTCCTGGCTGGGGACTTTGAACATACAGTTATTCTCTTAGCCTCAGTTTCCCCATGGGAGTAATGGCAGTGTCCCCCCTCTCAGGATTTTATAAGGACTAAATGAGATAATGGATAAGGAACCTATTCTGGTACACAATAAACCCCCCACGTTCTCAAACTAGGTGCCTTGAAAAATAGATTCCAGGCTGGGTCCTTTTAGTTAATTTTAAAAAGCTTTTAAATTTGAGAAGAAACACGCTCTCTAAAAACCAGTACAACTGGAATTTCCATGGATTAATATCCATTTATTATCCAAATTATATCCATTTATTACTCTAACAGAGCTTTCAATGTAATGCATTCCCAATAGCTATTTTTTTTAGGATGTACCTAGGCGTGGGCATCGTGCCAGCTGCCTCAATGTACATAATCTACTTTCAGTTCTCAGAATAAACGTGGGGTGGAGAGTGCTGCCTTGTAACCCGAGCAGTGCTCAGTGAGGCGAGGTGACCAGCTCACAGCGTCAGAGGTGGAGAGTGTCGGAACTTGCACTTCACATCGGCTTTCCTGGCCTCGCTGCCCTTTCTGGGCCCCAAATTTCCCTTCAACATGCTTCCTACTCGGTCACATTCAAAACTCAAATTATTGTTTGCCTGGGCTTTATTAATATTGACAGCTTATCACATTATAAAATAAAATGTGGAATCATATTGTCCCCTGTCCCTTGGACAGATGCACATACTTTTGCAAATCCGGGGAAGCAAGTCCTGGGTCCCTGCGGCAGCTAGTAACAGTTATGTGTGGAATTAGAGAATACCGATCAATAAGGCTTGACATTCAGAGGAAAACTGAAAACTAAGCCACGGACTTGAGGGAGATCGTAGAGTGGTACTCATAAAGTGAAGGGTTTATTGGGATTGGCTTGTGATTTTTTGTTGTTGTTGTTGTTGTTGTTTGGTCACTTCAAAAGGAAATCCACAAAAATACCTTTCCTCCTAAAAAATATCCCATGAAATAACCTGTGAATTCTTTTCGCTGCTAGTTAATAAATGAACGAAGTGCCCTGAGGCCGCCTCTTTTTTTCTTCCCTGTTCAGCATTCTACAAAGTAAAGGAAAACTCGTCTGTGAGTTCGGACCCTCCTCTCCGACCATTTTTAACAGACAAAGGTCCCCAGGCTGGGCCAGGTCGAATTCACAGTCCACACTTGGCACCTCTGGGAAAAAGACTAAAGTTGCCCCTGGCAATGCAGAGGCCAGGGAGTGGCTGCAACAGGTGAGGCAACACCTCGGGAGACCCGTGCCCTCTACTGAGGCCGCGATGCCAACTAAGTGGCTGTGTCGGTACTAGTTTTCTAGGGTTGCCAACACAAAGTGCCACACCATGTATAGCTTCGATTGCCAAAATGTGCTGTCTCACAGTTTGGAGGCCAGAAGTCCAAGTCAGAGTTGTGGCAGGGCTGGTTCTTCTGATGGCTGTGAGCAAAGGGCGGGTTCCGGACCTCTGTCCCTGATGTGTAGATGGTGTCTCCTCCCTGTGTCTCTTCTCATCGCCTCCCCTCCATGAGGGTTTGACACCAAATTCCACCTGCTTATAAGGAGAGCAGTGACATTGGATCAGGAACCCACCCTACTCCAGGATGACCTCATTTTAACTATCTCTGCAATGACCCTATTCCCAAATAGAGTCATGTTCAGCTATGAGTTGCGGGGAGACACAGTGCACCCCTTAACAGTGGCTCAGGGCTCTGGGAGTTTGCCTGGAAAAGGATGGCTGTAGTCACTGAAAGGATGGGTTGGGTATTAGCCAAATATTATGGCCATTGGCGTAACCTGTTTTCAGGAGTTTAACACCTGAACCTAAAGGGGAAAGAGGCAGGACTGAGATGGAAACCTGTAAAATCACGTTCGGACACATGATGGAGTCACATCCATCACTAAGACAGACAGACTAATGTTTCCCACTGGGAATTAAGCCGGGGCTTATTCTATCTAATTCATTTACAATTCGGAGAAATACCGTCAGCACCAGCGTGGACTTCTCTGGACGCTTCTCTCAGAAACATCCTCTGCTCCCTACCACCAAGAGAATTACCTGCCTCCCCGGCCTCCCCAGCACCCCTGTCACTCAGGCATGGCCACTGTCGGGTACAGATGTGCCTCCTTCCAGAGACCGAAATCCTTTTGGAAAGAGACATGGTTAATCCCTGCAGCCACAATGAAAAGAGGAGCACCACAAACATTTGCTCAATGAAAGGTGGTCAGCAAGTGTTTGCCAAATTAAAGTCGGATAAACTCGGGCCCTCTTGACTCAAGAGTCTGCCAACAGCTGACCGTCCCTCCCGAACAGAGGGATGGCTGTCCCTCATTTGCTTTGAAGGCAGCACAGAGAGAACAGGCAGAAAGGACCTGGAGCTGCACTGACAATGTCACTCACCCGGGGACTGGTGAGTGACTGGCTGGCTGTGGACGCCAGTCCCCTGCTGGGAGGTGCACAAGTGACATGAGCAGAGGGCACAGTCCATAGCAACTCCCTTGTGAAGATGGAGAGATTAGTTTAAGCCTCTTTGGATCCAAAGTATTATGGTTTAATCTTTACTCTCCTTTATCTTGAGTTATCTTTCCTGAATCTCTGGTCAAAGCTAATAGTAAAAATATATATACATACACATATATACATACACACACACACACGTCTTTTTGCAATAGTTTATGTTTTATGAGAATTTCTCTGTGGCATTTGTTCCTATTTTATTTGGGCACATTTAATTTCTCCCAAAAGGACCATATCAGCTGGCATTAGGAAACCTTAGAAATGTGTTTACACTAAAACACTCTTGAAATTGAATCTTCAAGTTGACCCAAGTCTACAGGGACTGTTATTTTACTAATGCCATTCTGTTTTCTCTACCCCTGCTTTTGTGAAATTAAATTCTCTCACGAGTTGGGGTCGAGTTGGGGAGACAATGAGCAAACTCAAGTTAACTCCTTATCAACTCTGAAGGATGCCGGGAGGAGAAGAGTTGGCCCGTTTGGGTTCCTGCCTCCTGGCAGCTCTGAATTCGCTGCCTTCTTAGACCACTTCTGCACTCGAATTCAAGCCTCTGTAGGAGCAAGTCCAGAGACACGTCCCAGGATCCCAGGGTCGGGCTAAGGAGTACATGTTAGTTTTAGTGTGACAACATTCTTCAGGCTGCAGAAGGCGAAATTACTTTCTCGTTCAATGGCACTTTCATCAAAAGAACTCCAAGCATGCGAGGGACCAAAGAAAAGGCTTGCTTTGACGTTTCATCTGCTTGGTTCTACGTGTGCACGGTCCCGGGGTTCTGCTGTCTAGACTTCACCTTGGGAGAAGAAGACACACTCTTATTCAGCGCACTCGTCTGCCGCAGCACAGACAAACCCCTGTCTTGCTCCATGAAGGACAGCGTCCAGAAAAGATGTGCGGCCGAAAGACGGAGAGCTGAACCTTCACCCCGCCGCCCCTGCCGAGCCGCCCGCGGAGCCCCGGAAGCCTGTCGCAGGCTTTACTAACTCGGCTGGGAGCTCTGTAAACCAATCTTCCTTGAGCCAGGCTCCATTCGTGGGGGAAATGAGCAATTCTCTCCTTTCCTCTTTCTGAGGAAGCTAGTTCATGGTCTCAGGGGAACTCTCCAGGGCTGAGGCCCGAGGACGAGGACGAGGACGAGGACGAGGACTCGGGATCCTTCACACAGTTCAACGTGGAGACGGATGAAGTTCAGGGAGAACTTCCCTTCTGACTGTGAGCAGCCGGCCCGCGGGATAAAATTTTCGACGCATGAAGCCAAATGCCGTGGAATTGATAAAAACCTCGAAATCTGTCCGTGGCTTTCCTTGCCTGTGGAATGCTGGAAGCCCAGCCTGTTTTTCAGCACTCCGTCGTCCTGCCCATCACCTGCCCTTGACTCCCACGCCACGCCATCCCCCGGGCTCTGAGCTGCCTCAGCTCCTGCTTCTGCCTCGCTTTGCTGTTCTCCACTGTCGCACCTGCCGTCTCTGTTACTGCCTTTGAAGGCCTGGTGGATTATGCAGTCACTTCTCAGATTCCGTTCCATCTTCTCTCTTTTTAACCCTTCTCCTGCTGCAGAGACACTTACATTCTTCTTCTTTTCTCTTTAACATTAGACATCGGACCCAGAAGCCTCATCACAATCACACTAATCCCTTTGAAACACGTGCGAAGCCAGGTGTGTTGAATGTATTCATAGGTTTCTTCCTCTAACATGTTTCCCTTCCAATTCTCAGCTTTAACTTTCTGCCAAATAGGGTCTTTATTGGTGGGCTTTTTTTTTTTTTTAATCTGTCCTAGCTTCGTAACTAGTGTGAGAGGCTGGAAAAGGCATTGGGTCTGATCAAATTGTGTTGAATGTCAGGAAGTGGCCTTATTAGCTCTTCTCAGCTCCCAGGCTGTGGGGGGCGATTGGAGAGGCCGTCAGAGAGCCCGGAGGCAGGGCCGGTGTGAGGGGACTATGCCCCACACCACACGCTCAGCAGGGAACTCAGTGCAGGTCAGTCTTGGCAGGGGGACCGAGAGTCACAAGGGGCACACGCTATCTTCAGAAAATGGGCCAGCGTAAATGTAGCACCTTCCAATTCAACACATTTTAAAGTAACTAATTCCCAGAATTAGGAATTAATGAGTACTGCTGCTTCCACCCCGCTGGGCAAGACAAAAGCATCTGAAAGTACTCTGGATCCTTGAGAGGACAGAAAATACGTCTCATTCATCTCTGAGTCTTTAAACACAGAAGATATTCAATATATATATGCACAAAGGGAAAGTAACTGAAAATATAGATCTGTGTTTGGAAATAATAGGGCCTTTAATCCTTGGTTTTAGGACAAACCTGGTCTTTACCAACTCTCTATTAATTTTAAGAACTAAGGGTGAATTCCTTGTATCAGTTTCCTACTGCCACTGTAACAAATTACCACAAACTTAATGGCTTAAAATAACTCATCATCTTACAGTTTTGGAGGTCAGAGTTGAAAATCAGTTTCACCGGTGTCCACAGGGCTGCATTCCTTCTGGAAGTTTTGGGGAGAATCCATTGCCAGACCCTCTTCCATCTTCAAAGAGCATCACTCCAACCTCTGTTTCCATCCTTCACTCCCCCCGCCCCCCACCCCCCTGCTCCTCTCATCTCAGGACTCTCATGCTTCCATTGGGTCCACCTGGGTGACCCGGGATAATCTCCACTTCTCAGGATCCTTAACTTTATACACCTGCACAATCCCTTTTGCCATGTCAGGAAACTTTCATGGGGTCTGGGGATTCCGACGGGATCGTCTTTAGGGCGCCATTGCTGAGCCTCCACACTCCACGGACGACAGGTGCGTTCTCTTTCACCTCCGCTGAGCATTGTTCAGTTCTCTCTATGGACTTCGGAGAGAACCCTCTGTGGCCCCACCCTGCCTACTTCTCTAGCCCTTCGAAATGAAATTGGTATTAAGAATACAGATTTCAAGTCTAGCAATCTGAGCTTTTATGAACTATGAAACTTAGGACAAGTTATTTGACCTTTTTTTTTTTTTGTCATCTAGGAGTGGGAAAAATGATCATCTATCCTACAGAGTCATTACTGAGGATTCCATAAGATAAAGTGTAAATAAATTAAGGAACTCAGCTTTTAGCTCAGTTTCTGGCACATTAGAAGACCAAAAAATGGTAGTTAGCCCTAAAAAATTATTTATTATGATTATTATTATTAACTTATTCAAGTCAACGACTATTTGCCAAGCAACTACGATATACCAAGCACTATCCTAGCCACTTAGGATACACCCATGAACAAAACAAAGGTTTCCACCCCTGTAGAATTCACACTCTCGTGGGAAATACACACACACACACACACACACACACACACACACAAGCAGTGAATACAGGAAGAAACAACGGGGCAACTTAGTGGATGATACGTGTTCTAGAAAAATTTACAAGAGCAAGGTAAGGGAGACTGGGTGCTGGAGTGGGAGGCTCTGGTCCAGTTTGAAATGAGGGTGGGGTTACTGGGACCTCAATGGGGAGGTGACCCATGAGCCCTTGCTCATGGATCTGAAGCAATTGAGCGGATCACATTCTAGGCAGAGGGAAGACTGAGTGCCCGTAGGGAAAGAGTGCATTGGAAGAGCCCTCGCTGAGGGGACTCGGTGGATTGGCCGTCATCCGCGAACCAAAAGGTCACTGGTTCGATTCCTGATCAGGCACGTGCCTGGGTTGCAGGCCAGGTCACCAGTTGGGCGCATACAAGAGGCAACTAATTGATATTTCTCTCACATATCCATGATTCTCTCCTTCTCTTTCTTCCTCCCTTCCCCTCTCTCTAGAAATAAAAAAAATCTTTAAAAAAAAAAGAAGTGCATTCGAGGACCAGCAAGAAGGCCTTGTAGCACAGGAGAGCAGAGGAGAGTAGGCCAGTCTGGGTGGAGAATGCTACTTCAGTCAACTCTGTGGAAAGTTAGAAAACTCCCGACAGCCCCATAAGACTTCACGGGGACTTTGGTTTTTACTCTGAGTGGACTGGGGAGTCACTGCCGGGTTTGAGCAGAGGAGAGACGTGCTCTGACTTGGGATTTTGAGTTTTGGATGAGCTTTATTTTTTTGGTTTTGTTGTTGTTGTTTAACCATTTTCATTCTATCTAACATTTCTAAGTGTCATATGTTTGCCACATTGCTGGAAATTGAAACATGTTTGTAAGCAATGCCTAGTTCCAGCCACATCAAACTGGTTCATCTCTAATGTGCTTTACTATTTTTTAAAGCACACTTTACAAAAAATATATTTAATGTAGCGCACCCTCTCCCTACTGTTGCTGTATTCCTCCTAGAAAACAGCAGGATACTCCGAAAAGCAGAGAAAAAGTAAAACAATAGGCATTGCTGGTTCCAAAGCTTGAGAAAGCTCACCCAGTGATTCATCCGTGGAGCCTAATTTATAACTCCGGATTTCCTGCCCATCTGCTACCTAGAAAATGCAAACCATTAACTGAAAGATTTTGAACAGGGGGAAATCGTGTCCAAAACATTTATTTCATTGGCTTGTTTGATAATTATTCATCTATCAGAAATCTGCTTCTCGGTAACCAAGGATTTATAAGTGAGAAACTGCAGCCATTAAGCAACAGAGCCTTCTTTTAAACTTGAAGTGTAGAGCTTCTTTCCTTGTCGTCACCTGTTTAGTTTATGACATAGACACATGCTATTAGCATTGATGTTTCAAAGGAAAAAAATCATTATTAATTAAATTAAACATTTAATTTCTCCTTGAACACTTGCACAGAATGAGGCAGTTTGGAATTACAGTTGAATACCAGATACATGTTATAGTCAAGCCATTTTGTTTGTTTGTTGCCACCACTAAGAGCACAACTGATCAAGAAGACGCCACTGGCTGACCTGGGCTCTGCGCGCCCCTCTGACCGCCGCGTGTGGAGTCCACAGGAGGGAGGCGGGGCAAGGGCGGGGGGCCAGGCAGGAACGCAGAGAGACTGGCAGTGTCTCACGCCGGGGGTGGCAGTGCAGGGCCTGAGAGGTGCTCGGATTTCCGCTGCATCCTGAAGATGGAGCCAATAGGATTTCTAGATGGAGTGAACGTGAGACAGAGTGAGAAATCAAAAATACGCTTCATCGACAATACGGATGAACCTTGAAAAGATGATGCGTAAATGAAAGAAGCCAGACGCAAAAGGCCCCGTAGTATATAATTCCATTTCTCTGAAATGCCTGAAATAGCCACATCCATCGTTGCAGAAAGTGGATGAGTGGTTGCCAGGAGCTGGGAGCCAGAGAGAATGGGGACTGATGGCTAATGGGGAAGGAATTACTTTTCAGGGTGGTGGAAATATTGCGGAATTAGATTGTGGTGATGCATTCACATTGATGAGTGTACTGAAAGCCGCCGAATAGTACACTTCAAAGTGATTAGAATGATTAACTTTATTTTCTGTGAATTTTACCTCAATGAAAAGAAAAATAACTCATAGTATTTTGGTTTGAGGAACCAGAAGAACAAAGCAGTCATCGGCGGAGGTGGGGAAGGCGCCGTTGTGGGTGGGGCAGGCGAGCGGGGAAGATTCACAGTTTGATTCTGGATGTTTTGAGCCTGAAAGGTCTATTAGGCACCCAACTGGTAATGTTGAAAAGATAGTCTGGTGTGCAAGTTCTCAGTCTGGGAGAGCATTTACGCTAGAATATATGCGTTTGAGAGCTGATGGCAAGGAGACTGAATTAAAAGGCATGAGCCCAAATGAAACCACCAAAGGTGTGAATGCAGGTGGAGAAGACCCAGGATTGAGCTCACAGAAACTCTGACGTTAAGGACTGAGGGAGACAGAGTCACTGGTACTACAATAAGTAGGTGTGGGGTCAAATGGGTCCTAGACTTATACGCATGATCACTTCGTCATGTATATAAATGTCTAATCACCGTGTTGTACTCCTGACACTAATATAACATTGCATGCCAACTATAATTGAAAGAATTTTTAAATATTTTTTAAAAAGAACTGAGGTCGAAAAATAGGAACCAGCCAAGGAGATGGAGAGGGAGCACTTGGTGAGCAGGAATCTCTCCTGTCACTCTCTCACGCTCTCCTTCTTGATCACACAGCGAGGTCCCAGCGAGAGGCAGGACCTGTCATGTCTTGAGGAGGCATCTGACGTGCTCTTCCTGTAACTAAAAGGCTTTCTGCTTCCTCCACTGGTTAGCAACTTCTCATCCTTCAAAATGAAGGTCAAACATCACCATGTTGGGCAATCCCACCTTTGTCCTCTCGTCTGATTGGGATGTGCCTCTCGGTGTCCCCCGCAACAGCCTCTGCAGCATGTGCTAGAGCTCCGGTCACGCGGCGTGGCCGATGTACCTCCTGCGTCCACCCCGCCCTGCCCCAGCACAAGGGTATACGCCACTGCAGTGCTTAGCAGTCAGTCCGGCGTCCAGCCTGTAGAGAGTACTGAAGTTATCTGCTGAATGAAAGACAAGGACGTAAATGCCTTACTTCACTCCTCAGAAATGTTCTTAAGAGGGTAAATGTACCTCAAAGTGCTTAGGAATTTTTCATATTCATAATCCTCTGTTAAACAAACTGGGGAGGAATGCTACTTAAGTCAACTCTGTGGAAAGTTATTTTATAAAGCAAAGAATTCCATTCTACTGCAAAAAAAATCAGCTGTGATTGCAAGTTTTTATTTCTATACATGTATTTGAGATTTGTATGCTATCCTAATAAAATGAATGTGCGGAGATACTTTTATATCGCATTTTGACATGTATTTTTAAACATACACTTCTACTTGGATGTTTGGGGTAAAATAAAATCTAAAATCAACTGCCAAAATATGTATAGATTAAGTTCCCCACCTTTAAAATCGGGGAGCTGCGACCAGCACAGTACGTAATGTGGCCTGTGGGTACAAACTATGAAAGGAAGAACAGCTAAAACTATACACAGGTATTTAACAGGAATTCAAACACTGTGCTCAGGCCTTGGCGTTCGACAAATAATAAACCAAGAATCTCTCAGGAATTTTTTTATCACATGACAAAAATTCTCTCTCAACCTTAAGAAGTGCTGTAATCTTAGTAAAAGGAAACATAAACTCTGACCCCACTGTCATGTTTAGAAAAAGCAATTCCATATGTTTATTACATCAGGAAAGGTAACTATGTCAGAAAATACAGACAACCTCGAAGGTGAAGCCACCTCAGGGTCACCTCTTTCCCCTGGAGATTAATCTCTGACCACGAGAGAAGGTTCCAGACAAGGCAGGGTAGGAGACTTAGATAGCTAAGATGAGATTCAAATTTTGGATCTGCCTCTTGAAGGAAAACAAAACGAGAGCGAGCATTGCGACCATTTCTGCCACCCTCCCCGGCACAACGCTGGCCCCTGTGTGAGACCATCCAGCCCCCTGGGCCTCTCAGGCCGCTCTCCGGTTTCCACTTTTCTCCCTTTAACTTCTAAGAGGGGCTCGGCATGAGAAGAGCAGTTGAATGACTGCGGGTCTTCGGTCTGGACGTGCTACGAGCCGGGTGCCAGCACAGGCTGCCTTCGGGAGCATCCTGGACTTCTCTGGTCCCCCGAGTTACCCAGCCTCACTCCGAGAGGGGCCAGGGCCAAAGCGTGTCCCCGGGGCGGGACGGGACTACCCCTCGGCCGTCTCCCCGCATATGAAGCTTGTCTTCCTGGGAGGTTCTGTAAGGAAGAGGCTTAACGGGAACCAAAGCAGGAGTCCCGAGAAAACCAGCCTCAGCCATCCGCCGCCTCCCCCAAGCTCACCCAGCCTCGTGGCCACCGGCACCTCGCGGAGCGGCGCTGAGGCCTGGCGCTGCTGCCTCTGGAGGGACTGTCTGCACCTGTTAATCCTGCGACTGAGCTGGCAGAAAGCTGCTTCGGGCCAACCTGGTCACAAACAGGCCCTCTCCTGACCGAGCGCAGGCAGGGCACGCCATCCTCTCAGAGCGCCAGGGGCTCAGACGTGCGAGGTGGGGGAGGCCGGATGTGCGGTGGGCCGGACCGAGGACAAGCCCCCGGGGCTCAGCACACATCTGGGCAGGTCTTCGTCCTTCGTGTTAAAGGCCGGCTTGGTTAACCCTTCACTACCGAGACCTCTCCCGAGATCTCAGGCCTCAGGTCTCATTTTTAACATCAAAATCTTTTATTAATTTTCTTGTCAAGCATATTTTTTCCTCTATGCACCAGAGGTATAAAGAATGGCTGAAATGAACAGCAGTTAGGGAAACATATGTGGAAACACGTCACTACGTACCTGTCTCGGGCCCAAATTCAGGCCCCGAAATTCAGTAATATGTCAGGAGACAACGTCAGCACTGGTCACTCTCTTTTCTGACATGGGAGCGTAGCTGTCCCATGCTGGGAGATTTCCAGATTCGACCCACTCATCATCAAAGACCAGAGCTAGTTTTAGGGTTTCAGGCCTTTGGCACCACGTGCTTTTCTAAACCTGAAGATTTTTAAAAACTGAGTTCTAGGTGCATGTCATCTCTTCAACAAGAAGCATCAGCCATGCCTGATACAATTATTCCTTCAATCCACGAGCACGTTCACTCCGAGAGGGCAAAAACCGCGCCTACCCGACAGTGAATTTGACACTCAGTGCCTGGCAGATGCTGGTTCTGTCCTTAACGGTGAATAAATGGACACGACCTGCTAACTTAAGTCACCCTCGAAAGGTGTCTCAGGGGATCAATAGTCTAAGAGTTTGTGCGTGACAGAGCCACGGGTAAACCACAAGGTTTTAACAAGAGTTGTTAACAGTGTCATTAAATTATTAAGACTCTAGTTAGACTCTCATTCTTTAAGGAAGGGCCTAGAATTTTTGTGTCTTTTTTACTGTCTCCCAGACTGAGCTGCAACCAATTACAGTATTGGCTAGGAGGCAATATTTCGCCTCCAAAACGTTATGATCAATGAATAAATTATAAATTTTGTTACATTTATCCTGAAGTTGAGACAACATTTATTTCTGCACAAGAAAGTTGTGTGAAAAGAAACAAAATGATGAAAACAAGATGAATGCCAAGTAAATATAGCCAAACCTCCATTCTTGAACGTTTCCCATCTTGAACAATTCCATTTTTAACCAAGTTGTTCGCAGAAAACATGTCTCAGTTGTCAAACAAAATTTCAGTTCTTGACCCGACAGCCCTTTCAAGCTGACACCTGTATGATCAGTCACGCGTATCTCAGGTGACAGAGGAAATTCAGTTTTTGAACAGATAGCTTCTGAACAGCCTTCCGGAATGAATTGAGATCGAGAACTGGGGTTCTACTGTAAAGAATTTTAAATTGTTCTTAACTCTTTTCACTAGACAAATGAGTTGTTGCTTCTCCATTTTACCCCAGACTAACAAAATAACATTTTCCTAAAAACATAAAGTAAAATATGCTTTTTTGGTCATTTCTACTGCCGTTTCTTTCCATTCATCTCGGCTAAGTTATTTGCTACAAGTAAAAAAGGCTTCAAGGATCTCAATTAGTCATTTTGACCATTTTGTGTTTGATATCTGATTTAAAGCATTAATGGGTACAGGTAGAAATAGTAGTAAAAATTGCCACTCTGATTTGAACAATATGAAAAGAATTTATGTTCATTGTTTCAGAAAAATAGCCATAGAGTTTCCTACTTCTAAAAGAAATGGGACAGGTGACATTGTTTTTAAATTTATCCAGAAGTCCATAGGCATAGGGGAATTCATAGATACATGATATGAATAGGAAATTTATAGGATATGAAATTCAAACACCCAGTACAACCTTAATCACTGTCACTACATCCACAAAGTAACGATGCTATCTTTTACAGGAAAGGCAGAACTTAAAGTTCCCAATACAGTCCTGATTCTTAGGGGAGTCAGCCTGGGAGGGGATCCTCCTTTTCTCTGTGCAACCTCCCCTAACAACCCAGGAACTGATCGCTATTGAGTAACATATAACATATCCAAGACATGGGACTTATCAAACTGTATTTCATGTATTTCTTCCCTGCCTACCCCGTTCCCACCATCCAAAGTAGGTTGGGCACTCATCAAAAAACAGGCAAAGTCTCAAAGTCCATCTCTCACTTTTATTCCCAGTACCTAACACAGTATCAAAAAAATAATAATAACAATAATAATAATAATAAAAGGCGATAGATATCTAATGAATAAACGAGCAAATGAACAAACTAAAAAGCGATTCAGTTAATGCCCTTTTGTTTTCCTGAAACTTTTAAAAACGACCTTTAGAACCATTTTTGCAAGGCATCCAAGAAGATGATTCTCATTCCATAGTGACCTCTCACATGTAAATTAAAATAATATTCTGTGCTTTCCTCACAAGCCATGGCTGTGAGGTTTCCATGGTGGAGTTCTTCCTGAAAAGGATGGAATTCACTGAGAAGACCCAGGAGACCGCGCCTCTTGGTCTGGAGGCGGCACTGGTACCAGGATCCGCCTTCCTAAGAGAACAACCATGAGGGAGACCGTGTTTATCTCTCTGACTTTTTATCATTGTTTTATAGATACACTTCGTGAGAGAAAACACTTGCCCCTATTCTAAAATAAGCTAAGTTCCGCAATAACGAAGACACGTGATGCTCTCCGCGGAAAACGTAAGCAAAGCCACGAACATTAATAGAGCAACTTGTGTGACATCCATGGCAACTCATCTCTGAGTCTGAGAGAGAAAATTAAGATTTTACAGGTGGATTCTGGTCACGATGGTGAAGAAGGTAATTGCTGTGCTCACCTCCTCCCATGACCACATCAAAATTGCAACTAAATTGCAGGACGATCATCGTTGAGAAGACTACCCAAACAGAATGCCCCTGACTCAGGATATGAGGAGACTGGCTGCTACGCTAGTACACTGGAGGGCCATTGACTGGCTGGATTAAATTTGTTTATTATTATTAGTGAACCTAATAATTTTATACAAAAATATAGGACCTGATAAATATTAAATTCCAAACTACAAAAAAAAGCCCTTCTAGGTAATTAATCCATCTCCTTCTGTGAACAATCTAATCAGGAAAGCCCATGTTAGTCTCAAATGCAGAGTTTTAGTATCGAGTGAGAAGCCCCCAGGTGCCTCATGTGAGGGGATTATATCTCAATTCCACTGCAGCCCTGGGCAGGAATGAACGCCTTTTCAGGGAATTCAGGAATAGGCAAATCCAGCTTAGTGCTCAGAAAAGTCCCCTTTGTGGCACCATTCTGAGCACAAGGATTTTCATAGAACATGACAGCTGTTTTCATAGAGAATTATACAGAGAGTTCACAGAGAAGCACAGCACAGTATAGCCTAATAGAACACATTAGTGTGTATTTTGTGTGTATAATATATACATGCATATTAGATTATACTCTAATCTAATATACTGATGGCAAAGGTCAAAGGGAACTGCTAAGAGGGAGAAATTGGCTCCCTAACAAAAGCTATGTGAAATAAGCCATAGTTGACAAAGCATAAGCTTAGCTACACCCCCAACACACCCCCCTGTAGCAGTGTGTACACACACACACACACACACGTGCGCATGCACGCCTCCTGCAGTGGCTGTACCTGGACATGGCAGGTATCTCTACATCTCAACTGCAACAGCTCGCACTGGCTGGTGTTGCTTGGTGGGTTGGAGCGTCGGCCCATATACCCAAAGGTTGGGGGTTCGATCTCTGGTCTATAGGAGGCAACCGATCAATGATCAATGTTTCTCTCTCTCTCCTTTCCTCTCTCTAAAATCAAGAAACCTATTTATCAAAGGAATTGAGGACCCCTGGAGTCTTTAATAAGACCACATTTAGGGACTGAAAGGGGGGAGGTGGCTAACATTTCTAGAGTGTCGGACTCTTCGTCAGGCAATTCATTAACACTAAATCATTGTCACTTTCTCGTACAAACGGTGCTGATTCTCACCTCTGTAATTTTGCTTACACTGTCTCCATGACACAGAATATTCTTTTACTTCCTCTTTGCCTGCATTGTTCCTTCCCTTCTTGGAAGATCTGCCTCTCAAGTTTCAGGTGTCCTCTCCACAGAGCAACCCCTGACATGCTCCCACAACCCCGGGCTGGGTTCGTTTCCTTGTCTGCCCTTACATGATGCGCCCCTCTGGGCCAGCACTCCCCACTTTATCCCTCATAATCACCCCTGGGCTCCCCTGCATGCCAAACTGCTATCGCGGATTTGGGGTTTATTCATCCCCGCATCGCGGCACATAATGCCTGGCCCTTAAAAGGAGTTTAAGACACGTTTGTTAAATAAACAACTGAATTAACTTCTTAATTCATTTAATATTATCAATAGCTCTGGCATTCGTGTCCCTAGCTTATGAGAGAAGAACCTGAGTTTGCAAAATTGTTTAACTCGCCCAAGTTCACACAGTTCATAAGGAACTGTGAGGATTCACACTCTGAAGTAACTAAAAGGCCCATTGAGTTTCCTTTGCACCAGATTAAGAGATCAGGAGCAAAGATGAAGATCGTGACTCTTGCCCTGCATCGCATGCGGCACAGGGCACTGCCCTTAGAGAGGGACACATGCAGGGAAAGGCCATTCACCAGGAGGGTCTCTTTGCTCATCACCAGGTCTCCTCCTGCAAACATGGGGTATCATTGGCCAACTAGATGTTTACAGTCTAAGACAACTCAACAAAAGGTCAGAAGTCAGCACAGATTCAAAATTGCCTGAACACCAAACCCAATTATCGCAAAAAGAAGAAATAGGGTGTGCTCAGTGTCTTTCCTATCCAGGCATCCATCTACACAGTAGCAGAGAACAACGTTTCATTCCCGACGTATTCCGATGTAGAGGTTCACACCAGGATTTCGCATTTCAAGAACAGTGGTAGAGAAAAGACACTTCTATCTCCTTATCCTTTCGAAAATCATCCCCAAACAGTAAGTAGAGTGGAAAACAGAAACACACACTCTCCCTTCAATAGCCTTTAGGAGACCCCTCACCATGCAGTGTGGCGCACATGAGAGAGGATGCCCCTGCAAGGTACAGGGCGGTTAGAGTGAGGGCCCCCAGGCGGGCTGCCAAGGAGAAGAACGCTGGATCTCTGTGAAACTCTGGGGACACTCAGGCATCAGAAACACCAAGAAGGCAGGCAGGGGGAGGGCACCTAAACACAGGGGGTCAGTTGCCATGTATGTTAGACTCAGTCATAGCTCCAGGTTTCATCCTTACTGACTAGTACCCTTCCCTACCAGGGAGACGTGTATGGTCTCTGGCAAAACAAACTAGAGAGGTTCCCGAAAGAAAGACTCAGATAGTCAGAAAAATATCATACTAAAAACTTTGTGATTAGGTGAAAGCCTGAATACTGAACAATGATACCCCCCTGCTACCTTCCCCACTGACCTCTGAACACAACAGCCAAGCTTAAAACTCGTGGCAGGCATTTGGAAGATTCTTCTAGAAGGTACCATCTCCTTGGAAAGATCTGTTAGATCCTGACATTTGAGTCACCAAGCAAAGAGCCAGCTAGCCACTAGACCACCCCGTAGCGAGGCATCACGCCTGCCCACCTCCAATCAGCTTGTCAGTAGCCCACTTCTTACATATGAAAAGACAGCCAAGGGCTGCCAGACATTCGAAGAAAGCTTCCAAGATAAACAAGGCAGACAAAACCAAATAAACAACCAAAACAGAACTCAGAGATAACACATACTGCAGAAAGCAGGAGAGTATTTCAAAGAAACCATGAAACAAAGACAGGTTGCTACGAAAGGGGGAGAGAGGAAAAAAGAATTCGTGTATATTTAAAAAGCATGCTAGTGAAATATTTTTAGTCAGCAAAACATTAAAATGTCAGGTCGAACAAATCTCCCCAAAAGTTAAACAAAAAATTGGAAGGATATATAATAGAAGAGGAAAGATAAGATAGGACAGAAAATTTCTTCAGGAAGTCCAATTTCCCCCCAGAAAGAGACTATATTTTTATCAGAGAAAAAAATATAAGAAAAATTTTCCAGACTCTACATTGGAAGGGCCCACCGCAAAAATAAAAACTTGTAAGGCCCTACCAAAGCATTCTATCATGAATTTACTGGAACACTAACAATAAAGAGAAGATCTAAAAAGTTCCAGAAGAGAGAAAAAAAGTTATACACAAAGGACGGGGAAGCAGAATGACATCAGCCTTCTCATAACATTATTAGAGGCAATATTGGGCCAGAAAATGCTGAGTAAAAAAATATTTTCGAGAATCATATGTTGGTGAACCATAAATCACGTGCAAGAATAAAATAAAAACAGCTTAAGACAAGCACAGTCTCCAACATACCCATGGTATGGACTTTTTTCTCAAGCTTCTATCAGAGGATACAGTTCACCAAAATGAGGAAGGAAACGGAACAGAAAGGGAGAGCTGGGGTCCGGGGAACGGCTGATTCAACAGGCACAGGGAAGGCCGAGGGGATTCCCGGGATGACTGCCTGGCAACGGCCCAAAGACAGTTCTCATGGAGCAGAAAATGAGATAATTAACTAGCGAAAAAGCAAAAAGTTATAAAAAACAGGAAAGAGAATCATGAAAATAGAACTTGGCTCAGCTAATAACGTGTGTGTGTTTATAGCACTAATGAGGAATATCACCTGAAAGTCTGACAGTGTTGTCCCGTATGCCAGTGCCCTAGTTCCTGGTACAAGTACTGCTCACCGCTGGTCACCACAAACTGAGAGTGGGGTGACTGGGGAGAGAATTCGGGAGTAGCCTGTAGCCGGTGAGCCTCCGGTTATGCCTCCTTGAACAAGGCTTACCAAATGTTCGTGGCGTAAATTAACCTGTAAATCAGTGAGCTGTGGAACTGAGTCAACTACGTATGTATTTCTCTTTTTGCCCAAGAGAACGGTTCCATTAAGTGGTGCAAACCTCAGACATGCTGAATATAAGATAATTTGTGGAAGTTGTTCTGCAACAATCCTCAAATCTTAAAGTCTATTTCAATTTGTTGCACTTTTTGGTTATGCTTTGTTGGCCTGCTATCAACTTTTTTGGGCCTCAGGAAATATGAAGAGCTAAGCTTTGTTCACTGTTCTGACTTGGTCACTTTACAAACATCTATTTTTATCCTCATTCACCGTATTACAAGGTAGGAAATTGTGATTACATGTGAATTGTTTTAAAATAAACTGGTTGAAAGAATAAATTGGCTGAATGATTAACTAGGTAAAAATGAGTATTTCCAGACATAATTTTTTTGTTGATACATATTAGTCATTTGGGTGTATTATTAAGCAGTTTTGGTATTCTTTATGAGTTTTTATGCAGTTCACAGACTTTTTAATTTGGAGAGCAACCCAAAATTTTATGTGCATTTTCGCATTTTTGTCCATTTCCCAGATCGCTGGTTTTTAAATATTATATTTACTGTTAGCCAATTCTACCTGCTCTACTCTGGCAATATTTTTTAACGAGTTTTAAATTTTGATATCCAGTTCTAAGTGAACTGATTAAAAGTCAAATGGTTCAGATGTTCTTGTTTCATGACCAGTTTGATGATGTCTACATATCCTAAAATGATTTCCTGGTTTTCGGTTAGAATTTTTTATTTTAATTAATTTTTGTTAGATGTTTCCACAATTTCTAGGTACTTTGCTTCTGAAAAAGCTTCTACACATTTTCTGGCAGTCCTGCCCCGCTCCCTTTTTTGTTGCTGAAATAAATAAACGTGAACCATCTGGATGTACAGTAATGACCTTGAGGAAAAGGTACAATAACACCTATTGCAATGTTGAAATAACAAGAAATATTCTAGACAAACACTCCTCAGCTTTTTATCCCACGTTCCATTGTTAAAATAACATATTAGTGCTCTTCTCAATAGTATCTAGCAAAAAAATTGTGCAAAAAATAATATTTTGCAATAAAAATTTGTGAAAATACTGGCTAAAGAGACAGAATGGTCATTATGTTTATTGATCTTTTACTTTTATTAGTTTTGTCTTTATTGTTTTTATCTTCATTGTACCTTTTATTTCTAAATTTGTTCATTTACATGACTGAAAATAAATTAGAAATGTAACGAATCTCAAAAGCAAATAGAGAAAGCATTAGAACACATTAAAAGTTGCTAAATCATACCAAAGGTCACAAAACAAAGATTTTCAAAAAAAAAAATTTTTAATGCTTTTCCAGTGCATTAAAAGTTGCAAATAAAATTTGAACAACAAGAGGCAGAAAATATCAATATTCAACCAATTAGTTGTTTTGATATATTAATTGGCAAGGAAATCATTTATTTCTCTTGCTTTTCTTGTTGGGAAGCGACCAATGAGGAAACCGAGGATGGGGGAGAGACGTAACTTGTCAGCTGTCACACAGCCAATGAACACATCTCAGAGCCCAGATGAAAATCTAGGCCCCTGACTCTCACCGGCCCGGCCCTCCCTCTCCGGGCCCCTGTTTCTTCCTGCTTGACGCTCTCAATACCTGATTCCAAGGGTCTGGCCAAGTCAAAGTACAGGGGGGGATCTCGCATCTCGGTCTTCCCACCTCCTTTGAGTTTTAAAAATAGCTTGACGTGAGGGGAAATTGAAACCAGTCATTAAAAAGTGAGACAGACACTCTAAGTAAATGTCACCTATTCCTGATCTAGAATCACCAAAGTCTGGCTGTTCTGGCAAACACGACCCCAAACACATTGGATTCTGAGCAACGGCTTTCTCTGCAGCAAATGCCAGGCCCAAAGACAGGTGGGATCTGGGACAAGTGTCTTCTTTGTTGATAATGGTTCCAAACCAGAATAGGGTGGTGTGTTTTGGGATTTTTTTCTTTTGTTCCCCAAAAATCCTCAGGCCACATCCAGGTTTCCAGAACTCCTTGATTTATCAAATCAGGAAGAAAAATTTTAAAAACAGGCAATGTATTTTAATCAGAGACAGTCCATTTCCCCAACAGTCTAGCTGCCTAAAGGGTGTGAAAGCTAAACACAGCGCACATTCAGGGCGGTGGCATGCGCCAGCCAAGAAGAAGCAACCCTGGACTGAAATAGCAAAACCCACAGAGATAAATAAAAGCAGAAAGCGTTCTAAACAAAGTAAGTTAGATTCTTGGCTTAATTTCTTTGAATTTGTTCTCCTTCTCTTAAAATATTAATATTATATAATATTTAATATTATATAAAATGTAGCATAGTATACATTAATTTATTGTGTAATAAACTATGATATTATTATGCTAACATAGATTAACATTATATAATATGTAATATTTGTCATATATAACATACTATATATAATTAACATTAATTATTATTAAATATTAGTATTATAATGTGAAGTATTCCCCTTTTAAAATATAAAATTGTTTAGAATGCCAACAAAGCTCACTTGAAAATCCACTATTATTTGGTTAGTCAAATCATCTTTTCTTTTTTTGAATCTTTACAACAGTCTTGTGGAAAGGACATTATTCTATCCATCTCACAGACTAAGTGGGGAAATCGAGGCCCAGAGAAGTTAAGTAATTAGCTCATGTTCACACAGATAGGAACTGAATAAACTTGGAAGCAGGGGTTGCTGCCCCAAAGCTCCCGTTCTATCCTACGTGCAGTCCTGCCTGTGAAGGAGTGAGAGATTTTCAAACACCTGGTTAAGGTGTCTGAGGAAGTACGGACTCGAGGGAACACACGCTGACAGCAATGAATGAAGATTACAGGGCCGGTACCTCTGTAAACGCAGCGTCTCCTCTGGAGACGGCCCCATGAAGTGGGAGGAGGCCTAGGAACCAGGCCGATTTCTCAGGCCTGGAACTCCACCCCAAGAATATTGATTGGATAAAGCATGACCCTTCAGTCAGCCTTTTAAATGTTAAACAAATGTGGTCAGTTCCTACAAATCAGCCTTTCTGTCCACCACACTGTTTGGAGTGCAGAAGAGATTCTCGTAGCTTCACTTGTCCCGATTCTGTCAGCTTCTGTCCCCAGCCCCGATCCTCAGCTAATGTAGCGCATCAGGCTGCGGGGTGGTGGCTAGGATTTAGGGATTGCCCGATGGTTTTCATTTCCTCATTGCCGTGCGTTTGAAGACAGGCAGCCGGGGGACACGCATCAATTCATAGACTGTGCCAGAGAACAGGCTTGAAGACAAAGGAGTTTCTTGTTTCATCTGTGGCCATTTGTGGGAGTCAGTCTTAAAATGAGCAGAAAACACTCCGAATGGACATTTCCTCCATCAACAGGGACAAAGGGCAGACAGAAAGCCAGGACGCAGGAGTGGCTGTGGAACATCACAGCCCAGAGTTTATTTTTCAGGTCACGGAAGTGTGACGAAGAGTGATGGAATCTGCCAAGGGGCTGTGGTGAGCTCGAGACCAGAGTCTACTCCCTCTTGTCTTTTTGACTTCTTAAAAATGATGGGCATACTTGCGCTGCTGTATCTAGCTGGTCAAAGTGAACAGGAGATGCTGTTTCTTGCTGTCCCTCTCCCCGGTGTGTTACTCTGCGGGGACCCCCAGTCAGAACTCAAGGGCAGTCCCTGAATTAGTCTATCGAGTGCCCCTAACCTTGGTGGGTATCTCACTCATGGGGCTTGGCTGGGATGCTCTTACATTTTAGAGAATGGAGAGTCCCCTGTAGGTATTAAAAGTCCACATTTTAGTGCCGGTCCCTATTGTAAAATCAATCAGATTTAGCTCCGAAACATTACTCGAAGACCTTTGTCAAGAGGAAGGCACTGAATATGAGCTTCCAGGATCGAAGAACTCTTAGCTTTCCCCCCAAATGAATTACGATTATGCAAATGTTTGTCCGCAGCATCTATTTTGCTTTATCATCCTTGGTCTTCCAGAAAACCATAGATCACTGTTACTTATAAAATCAATGACAGAGCTAACAAGCCCCCTCCCTCCTGGCTCCGCAGCCATCGTCTTGGTTTTAACCTTCATTGGAAAAAAGCAACAAACCGAGGGCAACAAGTGAAAAGTACTCAAGGCAGTGGAACAGCCCGCAGTGCAGTCGAGCGCCGTGCTGCCAGATACAGCCACCATGAGCTGACACCTCCTCAAGCAAATCCAGCGCCCTAACCGCGCTGAAGGCCCATCGCTGTCCCCTGAACTTCTGTGAGCCTAGAGTCACAGCATCTGGAGGCAGGGACACGCCTCTTTTATGTTTACCTTATTACTGCTCCTAAGCTGGAGAGAATGAATGAATGAATGAATGAATGAATGAATGAATGACAGAAAGATTAGGTAACACAGGTTCTGTAGACATAGGGCCCCAAGTACGGATCCCCACTTTGCGTGACCTCTTGGAACCCTCAGAAGTTCAGTTTCCTCATCTGCGAAAATGGAGATGAGAACACTAACTATTTCACAGAGTTTAGGAGAGGATCAAATGATAAAATGCTCCTAAAAGTGTTTCATAAACTCTAAGAGTGTAATTTCACAAAAGGTTGTAGTGGTTTAAGTGATACGGAGAAAAATGTTGAGCGCTCTGCAGGGTATCCTTGGAGAAGGAGAATCTCTTTGGAGCCAAAACAAAAACAGCGAGGGAAGGTCATGAATGATTAAGGGAGGTAAGTGTCTGCTACTGTCTATGGAAAACAGAAATCAAAACATAATTCCCCAAAAACAGAAAAATGAGGCTTTCAAGTATTGAAAAAAAACCGTGGCAACAGCCCACGGCCATCATTCCTGCATAATACGAGTATGTTTCAGATTATAGATCTGGTTTACTCAGGGCGGAGCCAGAACCCCCCAAAGCCATCATTTTCTATGAATGCTTTTCCAAATATGTAATATTCAAAATAAATGGTTAGATGCCACACACACAAAAAAAGAGAGCACTCCTGTTTTTAATAGCTTGTGAAATGCAGCCATGGGCCTGCTGGTTGGGGTTGAAAGGAAGTAGCCCATAAACAACTCCATCAAGCGTGACAGAGCATGTTTGAGCTAAGTTTCACACAAAGGAAATTCTCCTGTACTTCCAAGTGCCTGGGTCCCTCAGACAAGATCACATCCTACTGGTAAGACATGAGACCCTTCAAGAAAGCCACGACAACGCCTTGCCACCCTGGTCTCACGACTGAGGTGTGAGGGTTAAGGCTGATAACATATGTGGGACCTATTTATTGCTCACCTCTAAAATGCCTTGATAAAATCTTTTCCAAGAGTTATAAAGTTAGGGTTTGAATGAAAGCTTACTGTGGAAGAGGATATTTTCAGTTGAATCTTACTTTGGACCAACTGAATGTGCGCTGGAAAACATAAATGTTTGGGGGAGAAGAGATGTAATTTTTTCACATTTATTCTTCGGGTACTTAGAATGTTCTCTAAAGAGATCTAGTGAAGTACATTCGAGTAGCCAGAGAAAATTAAAACCTAAAGTCTGTGTTCTGCTCTTAGTCTACTCCGTCATTTGCTACATGTGTGTGTCTAACTTTTTCAAAATCCCTTCATCTTCACCACCACCTTGGAAAAATAAGAACCGTGGTTCTCATCCTCTTGAATGATTCAGCCTGGCAGATATCAACTTAGGGCTCTTCTCTACTGTCAAAGGTAAGTGGGAGCTGCTTGTCCCAACTCCATGACTTCACCCTCCGGCTGCTTTTGACTGGTCCAGTGGGACGCCAGCCAGGGAGGTTGGTCCCTGTAAAATGTGGATCAGATCTGAGAGAGTCATTGTCTGCCACTAGGGCAGCTGAACAGGGAAGACCATTCTGCAGGAAAGAAGAGACAAGTACCCAGGAGAGGCGGGGAGGAGAGGCCAAGAGGGCAGGGACGTGGGGGTCCTCAGTGTCCTGATGCAGGACGCCTTCCTCATGCCCAGACACCTGCCAGTTTTTAGAGTTCGTGGTGTACCCAATCACGAAATCAATAAAGCACCCCCGTGTGAACAGAAGCTACTCCATTCATGTTGGGTTTCTATAGTTGCAGCCTACCAAGCACTGACTAACATGGTCCTGTAATATAAACCCCAAAGCTAAATTATGCACAAAGCCAATCCCCGCCTCCCCGGGTGCTGAGTAAATCTGATTTACAGATACGAAGGCTGGATGAGCCCTGGAGAACATCTGACCTCATTCCTTCAGCTTGCAGATGGAGAGCCAGAGAGGTTAAGTGACTTGCTCAAAACCACTTTGTCTATAATGGAAGATTCTTGGGTGCTTCCTGTTATAGCCACAGAATCTCAAGCATAAGTCTTAGAAGTGTTTTTTTCCCCTCTCTCTGCCTCTTTCAGTGTGCAGGTAACTCTTGTCTCAGAGGGAAAGAATGTGCCCTAAGAAACCTGATGTGGGAATTTAAGGGGTTGGGACAGAATGCTAGGCTACACGTCCAGCTACATGGGTATCAGACTCCCTGGGTTCAAACCCAGCTCTACAACTTACTAGCTAGGCAACGGACACATAAGTTAAACTCCTCCGAACTACAGTTTCCTCCAATGAAAATGCGGGTGATGATCTCATAGGGTCAATGCAGAATGAAACGAAATCATTATCTGTAAAGTGCGGGTCTCCCCACAAGTCATGTTGGCTATTATTCAAGGGCAGACCATCCTGGCAGAGGGGGGGAAAAGGGCCACTCATAAGACCTTTCAGCCTCCTTGGTTTTCCTTATCAGCAACACCCTCTGCCACGTCGGAGAGGAGCCGCAGCTGCCCCAGTGGTGAGAGGAGAAAGTAGACTCGCCGGAGATCAGGGGGAGCTTAAAAAGCCACCTGGTGCACATCCGCGACGCTCCCGCCTCTCTCAACAGATGGGGGTTAGGACCGGCTTTGTGCTTTTTAACTGTTCGCTCTGATTTCAACCTCCAGCAAACTAGGACACTGGTTCACACCCTGGAGCCAAATACTTTGGCACAGACGCTCAGCAATACTCCACTTACTTCATCGCACAGATATTTTAACTATTTGAGAAATTTATTTTTCAGTTCGCCCATCCCTGCTCCGTGGGCCTTCACTTTTCACGTCAAACAAAAGCTCTCAGGCACGCCTTTTCTCACCGACACTGACAGGAAGTAATTTAGCAAAGTGGATATTTATTTAAGTGACTGGGCGTTGATTTAAACGCTGGTGATAAATCTGTGGATCTTGCTCTGAAGACTGTTACTCTCGGTAATGTAATTGTCATGGATCATAACTACAAGACAAAGTGCAGCTTCAGCCACCCTGCTTCTTGCAGGAGGATGGAATGTCAAGGGATGTTTTGACTCTGGAGCATTTCCTGGAGAACAGAGAACAATGGGTCGTTCTGAATATGGAATTAAACACATACGAAAACATGTCTGGAAATTCAGTGGAAGCGTGGGTCTATTAAGAAGACTTAGGACTGTGTCCCTTTCTTTCGTAGCACTAAACGGCATCCAGTTGATGACATTCAATGGCACCCCACTGCCCCCCAGACTAGCTTTTCTTTTTTGCTTCATGAACTCACCACTTTCCTACCTCTGGGTCAGCTCGATTCTCACTTCTTGGGAAGTCTTCCCGGGGGCCCCAAACTGGGTGGAGAACGAGCTCAATGCTGGAAGCCCTGAGCTTCACAGTCCCCATGATACTCACAGTGGATGCACCCACGTGTCTGGGGTCCCAGACGCGCGATTTCCTTAATGCAGAACCCACGATACATTCATCTCTGCACAGTAGGTGCTCAACGGATACTGTTAAATGGATGATTGAATTGGAGACTGGGTGGCCTTCAAGCCAAAATGACATGAAGACAGCATTTCTCGTGACTTACACAAACCGGGCGTTTGCAGTCCCGCCAGCCCGGCTGAAACTGCCTATTTGGTTGGATGCAAGTGAGAGCAAGCGCCTGGTAGAAAAAGCAGCTCACCTTTGTTTTTGGAAAGCAGTTTGTTTTGGAAACTATCTGAGATAACAAACCATGTTTTCTGCGTTCTCTTTTTCTTCTTTCTTATTTCCTATTTTTAGAAAAACAGGATGTGATGTCTTTCAGAGTTCGCTTATTTTTGATCAGTACCCCTGATCAGAACGCTTAGCCCTTAATTGGTAAGCATTAAAGAAAAATTACCACACTTCCTCCCCCGTCAAAAAAAAAAAAAGAAAAACCAACCACCGTGATGCCAGATGGGTAATAAACCGCACAAGCAAAAAGAGAAAATATTAAACCATCTTCAAAAGGTCTTATTTCTCTTCCTGTGTCAGACACAATGGGAAAAGCAGAACATAATCACACTATTTGCAGGATACATATGTGTTCATAGGGCTGGTTTTGCAGGAGCCCACCCCGACGCTTCCTTATTCCAGGCAAATAACCTCTCTGAGCCTCTTGTCCTAACCTGTCAAAGGAGATGAAAACAGCGACCACACAGAACTCTCAGGACTCGGCACATCCACACACACGGGGCTAATACGCAGCAAACACAGAGCAACGGGAGCTGCTGACCCACACTGACTTGGATTCACACTGCTTGGCGCTGCTTGTCCCCCTTCACGGAGATGTTACAAAGACATGTTCTCCGCGACTCGGGGGACAGCTTGGACACCTCCACCGGGGAAGTCCGGCACTAAACCCTGCGGTGGGGGACAGAGAGGGATGCTACCAAATATTTATACCCCACTGAGGCCCCACAAGGACTACGGTGGCTCACAATTAAAAACCAAACTGCAAAGATCCATGGAGCCGCTAAAGAAGGTGACAGACGCAGGTCACATAAAAGAGAGAGGGGGCCAGAACTGAGACTGGAGCCGAGCTTCTCCGGGGAGTCTCTTGGGCAATCACACTCCAGCATACTGGGTTGGCCAAAACGCCCGTTATGTTTTTTTCCATACGATGGCTCTAGTAGCACTTAGTTGTCTTTCACTTCATTCAAAACAATTTTGCTAGATTGTATTGGGACAGCTGCCATACCACGTGCATTTAAAAAAAACTCACCAACACTGGTAAATTTTTGTGCAGCCATTTTAATACTGAAGATAGAAAAAATGCACACCATTCTCAGTATCTTATGCTTTATTATTTTGAGAAAGGTAAAAATACAACTGAAACACAAAAAAAGATGTGTGCAGTGTATGCAGAAGGCTCTGTGACTAATCGAATGTGTCAAAAGTGTTATGCGAAGTTTCTTGGTCCTATTGATATTTTGGCCAAAGAATTCTTTGCTGTGGGGCCATCATATGCACTGGAAGATGTGTAGCAGCACCCCTGGCCTCTACCCACTAGAAGCCAATAGCAGGAGAGAGCCGACATACTCAAAATGTCCAAATCAATAAAGTTATTGGTGAAAATGAAAAATGTGTCTTTTTATTTTACAGAAAAAACATAACAGACTTTTTGGCCAACCCAGTAGGTTCTGCTTCCCCAGGTGCTCAGGATCCTGCGTTTCTAACAGCTCCCCGTGAAGCAAAGAAGCAAAGGCTGCTGGCCCGTGGACCGCACTGCATGTCGCCGGGTTGGGGGAAGCTAATCTGGCAACATGAAGCACAAAACTGCTACTTTATTGCTCAGGCAAAGCTTTCTGTAAAATGCAGCGTAGGTCCTACTGTAGAGAGGCACTCTAATCGCTTTTTAATTAGCAGAAAACTCTGAGGGTCTTGGGATGCGTCAAACAGTCCTCCCCTCCGCAGAAATGCTTATTCCTCCTCAGCCCCCCTCCCCCTCGAGGCCTTCTGGCTCTGACGCTGAGCAGGAAATCTGATGTGCCGACAACCCTCTTTCTAAATGACTTCAAGGAAGGAGATGCAGGCGGCACAGATACTGGAAATGCATGATGTCACCTTTGCATTCAGACAAAGGGCTGTCCCTAATTCAAGCCATGTTTCGCCCAATGAAGTTGACATATTTGAAACTGGAAATCATCCAAAGGAAATATGGAATTCGATATATTTCTGCAAGTCCTGGTCTTTGCCTTCTTGCGGCCCAATTACCTACCTGTGCCTGGCATGGCCCTTCCTCTTACCTCACGCTGGACGCCTCCCAATGCTAATTCCTGCTTGAGCTCTCAAGTGAGGCATCCGTGGGTGAGAATCTATAAAGCACTTAGAGGCTGCTGAGAGACTCCCAGGAGTCAGCCCACGTGCTAAGAGCTGTAACAGGTTATCTCAGTTCGCCCACTACGAGGGCTCTGTGCATGAGGGTATTCATAAAGATGGAGGGTGTTACAGGGTCGCACGGCTATTAGGTATCATAACCGGGATTCAAACCGAGGTCTCTGGGTTGCAGGGATTCTCAACCTCAACACCGTTGACACCGGGGACCAGATCATTGTTTGTTGCCAGAGGGCTGTTCTGTGCATTGGACAGTATTTACAGCCTCCCCGGTCTCTACCAAGTGCATGTCATTAGCAACTTCACATTCTAACAGTGACAACCAAAACTGTCTCCAGACATTGCCAAATGGCCCTGGCAGGCAAGCCTGCCTGGGGTTCACACTCCTCCCACCCAAAGTCTGAGCCCCTGATAAGCAAGGATAGGCATTATCGTCAACATTTGACAAGGATCGGCCCCATTATGGGCTGGATTGGGTGCCCCCCAAATTCTTATGTGGAATCCTAACCCCCAGTACCTTGGAATGTGACTGTCTTCGGAGATAGAGCCTTTAAAGAGATGAATAAGTTAAAATGAGGCTGTTAGTGTAAGCACTAACCCAATCTAACTGGGGTCCTTATAAGAAGAGGATGTTTGGAAACACAGGGACGCTAAGGATCTGTGCGCACACCGGAAAGGCCATGTGCCAACACGGCAAGAAGGCGGCCGTCTGCAGGCAAGGAGAGAGGGCTCAGGAGCAACTAATCCAGCCAACACCTTGATCCCAGACTCCTAGCCTCAGAACTGAGAGGCGATAAATCTCGGTTGTTTAAGCTGCCGCACCAGCGCTGCTCTGTTACAGCAGCCCTCGCAGACTAACGCAGACGCCGCAGAGCCACCCTGGGTGTCCTGCCTTGCGTTTCCCATTTTGCTTAGAATATACCTTGGAAGGTTTCTAAATCAATTCCAAGTCTAGCAAAAGAAAAGGTTAGATCATGGTTGTCTATAATCCATGATTCTTTTCACAGGCGGGCGGATAACCATTGCTAGAAATACATATATTTATATATCTATAGATCTAGATAGTTAGAGATTTATCCTCACACACGGACATGCTTATTTATTTTATTTATTTTAGAGAGAGAGAGAGGGAGAGAAACATTGATCCACTGCCTCTCACACACACCTCCAACTGGGGACAGAACCCGCAACCCAGGCAGGTGCCTTGATAGGGAATCAAACCCACACCATTCAGTTTACAGGATGACGCTCCAACCAAGTCACACCTGCAGGGTGAAAAATATTCTTGAAAACTGACAATGCCGTAGCTATTTTGAGCTTTTATGACTACTTCCCATTTCCACCCAAACACTCACTCGTGCCCTTATATTTATATGTCTTTAAGAAGAATATGCATTTCTTATACTCTTCTTAAATGATGAGTGGAAGGGCGGTGTGGAAGAGTGCCAGGGAGCAAGGATACTTGTGAGGGATGTCACTCCCCAGTCCCAGGTCCTGGCAGACATTACAACGATGTTCACAACACAGGACATCAGCATCCCCCAAATTCGGACCGATTGGTCTGAGGCAGAGTCCAGGCATCACTGTTTTCCCAGGGGCTGCGCTTACATAGGCACCATTTCCCAGAATTTGCAGAAGGAAAAGATTTGAACCACAATCAGTTATGACTGCAGACAATTCCACTTTGGCCCTGCTCTGTCACACTGCCACTCATGTCAGGTGGCATTAGAATGGCTGTGGCTTATGACATTTGGGGCTGGACCCTTCCCCCTGGCGGGGCTTGTTTGAGCATTAAAGGGTGTTGTGCGGGATCCCTGGCCTCTATGACTAGATTCCAAAATGTCTCCAGACATGACCGCACATTACCTAAGGGGGGAGGAAGGATGCACCACCACCACCCCCCGCCACCTTGAGGCCCTCTGCCCTTGGGGACAGGTAATTTGGATTTAGTGAGGGTATAATTCTACTTTTTACACTGTAAGGTCCCAGCTGGCCCGGTAGGAATGGCTTTCAGGAACGTGCCCACAGCCCTCTGTGCTGACCCTTCCCATGTGACATAAGGGAGTGAGGCCAGAGCGGGTGCATGTGGTATGAACAGGTCCATGGCTCTTGACACCTGAAGTATGTGGGCCATGGGAGAGAAACAAGATTTTAAATGTGTGGAGCAAGAAGCTGCTCTGCAGAAAGTCCTCCCAATTTGAAGTGATCAGAAAGGGTTTCATTTCTCATCAACGCTGATCAAAACGTAAGTTCTAATGCATGTGAATTAATTATAAATGCACCAAATAAAGAAGTCCCATTTATGTTGGTATGAAACCAACAGAAACTATTCCGATATAAAGAAGCAAATTGTAACCAAAGTTTTCTAAGCACACAAAAATCTTTAATTTCTTAAGAAGAAGAGATATATTTTAAATAGAAGTAATGAACAGGCTCTTAGATTCCTTGATCATTCATCTAATGAAGAAAAATAAATCATATGAACCTGTTGCTTTTCTTTGTCTGTTTACATGAAATTAGGGCTGTAAAGGAAGATCACAGACAACTTGCAATACTAGAGGAAGCAAGGACACCAGCAACAAATTGGTTAATGAGCGCCATCAATTCAAAAAATACCGTATGGTCTCACCTATAAGTGGAACCTAATCAACTAAACTAACGAGCAAGCAAAATATAACCAGCAACATTGAAACAAAAAAGAAACTGACAGTAACCAGAGGGGAGGAAGGAGGGGGATAACATGGGAAAAGAAGGAGAAGGGTCATCAAGGAACACGCATAAAGGACCCACTGACAAAGCCAAATGGGGGAAGGATTGAGGGTGGGCAGTGGGGGTGGGTGGGGCTGGGGAACGTGGTGGCAGGAAAATGAAAACAACAAAACAAAACAAAACAAAACAAAACAAAACAGATAGGGGGAGGTTAGAATAGTATTGGAAATTGAGAAGCCGAAGAACTGATATGTACAACCCATAGACATGAACTAAGAGGGGGGGATGATGGGATGGGGTGCAGGACAGAGGGGATAAAGAGGAAAAAAATGGGGCAGCTGTAATAGCATAATCAATAACACATACCAAAAAAAATACAGGGTGGGGCAAAAGTAGATTTATAGTTGTGAGTATGCGAAACAGAGTTTATTCTTGTATTATTATTTATTATGTTATTTTCTGTATGAATAACTGTAAACTTACTTTTTTCCCACCCTGTACTTAGATTCATTATTTCACAAGAAAATTGAAGAGCCCTGAAATAAATTTACAGGGATTTTCCCTAAATCTGACAATTCTAAAATTTTACACAATGCCAACTTCGTGAGTATTAGGGACTCTGGTGCCAGAGAACAGTGCAAACGTAGTCCCGTCCCCCCGTCCCCCGCCCCACCCCGCCCCACACCGCGGCGCTGCCTGCAGTGGGCCCAGAAACTCGTGAGTCAGCAGCTAACAAGACTGAGCACCTATCCAACCAGCTATGAACAAATCAGCACCATTATCTTGTCTCCTGTTTTTAAATATAAAAGATGTGTGAGGTAAATTACACGGTGGCTAGGATAAAATAAATACATTTAGTTTATCAGCGCACTGCACAAAACAGGGACCAACTGAAGCTATGTCACTATTTGTAATATTAGGCCTTTTGCACAGATAGTATTTATTTTGATTGTCTGAGAAAGAAGATTTTTTTAGCCTTGTAGGCCGTCTGGGAGAGGTCCGTTACATTTTCCAGAAAGTTCCATGAGTGCTATGACCATGTGATAGTACCTACCCAGTGCCTAGGACTTATACACACTGAACAGATAACTGTGGAATGAATGAGATGCTACCCCTCTGCCCCATTTCCTTGAGGTGGTGAAGACAAAGAGAGGAGTAAATATGAGAAACCATTTTCTTTCTTTTAAAAAAAAATATTTTACTTATTTATTTTTAGAGAGGGGGAAAGGGAGGGAGAAACACAGATGGGGAGAAACATCAATATGTGGTTGCCTCTCGCCCAACCCCCGCTGGAGACTTGGCCCACACCCCAGGCATATGCCCTGACTGGGAATCGAACTAGAGACCCTTTGGTTTGCAGGCCAGCACTCAGTCCACGGAGCCACACCAGCCAGGGCAGAAACCATTTTCTTTGTGCAGTGACCCTGCTTAAAAGGAGAGACCCATTCTTCAGATCACAGAAATGAGTAGATTCTTTTCAAGGAAGCAAGTGTGGACTCTAATGGCTAACGCAGACACATCTTAATAGCGCCAACAGAGCGCCAGATGAACCCTGGGAGACTCGAAAGGCAACTAAAAACTGGAAATTCCCACAAGGGGCTATTTATTTACCTTAAGGGCTGAATTTAGCAAAATTCCTTCTCACATCAAAGATCAGGCACTCCAAAGATTGAGCCTCCAGAGGATGTCCTTGATTGTAAAATAGTTTCCGCTCCCATGCCTGCATTTCTGCATATCTGACAGTGAGGACCCTTAGCCAGGGAAGTGTATTATAGATCTCCTAAATGTGTGATTTATAAAAGTTGCTTCGATCTCAACACTGATTTTTATTACATCGGGGGACCGTTTTCTTTTCTTTTTTGAAAATGTACACCCCTAACTCCATATTCCACCGGAAAAAGTGCTCTACAGCCAACTTTATAAAAACATATATTAAAAAGATTTCTACAGATTATTCCAAAATCCTTTCCTCGCCAATGACTGGTTTTGTATTTGCTAGACCTGAATCAATATACAATGCTCCTATATTCTCCTGCTTTTGCATTTTATAGATTTTTATTTACACGGTCATCCCGTCTGTTTGTAAAAGGAGGTAATGAAGGACCGAAAGGTGACTGTTTCATCTCCGTCTCTGGCATTAGTCGAAGTTCATGGTATAACTTTCCCCCTCTGGTCCTTTATATCCCTTCCTGTCTACTTCCCAGTGATCAACCAGAGTAAATGAACTGTCACTTAAAATAGAATGATTTTCCTATTAAATTATCAAATTACTAACCCCATTTTGCAGTCTATTTGTATAGGATATGGAGGATATTACTTCTTTCAAATGTAGTTTTCAAGATCACATAGGTGACAGCAACCTAGTTTTCCAAGTTAATTAAATTTGAAACCAGACCACTGGGGAAAAATGCAAAAAATTCCGAGTGACTCAAAATAGCAATAGGTTTCAATTATATTTTAACGACTTTCACAACAAACCCCAGTGTCTGTTTTGGCAAAGAATAGCTCATAACTTTATTGAGAAAAACAAGCTCAAGATGCCAAACATTTTTAGCAAGATTTCAGACTTAACGGTTTATTGCTTTGTGATTTAAAATAATAGGAAAAAATAATAATAATAAAAAGTCTGAAATAAAACTGCCAAAATTCAAATTTAAATTCTTCCAGTTACCTGCCCATGGATGTTTATAGGACCTTTACTCTAATTGCCTAAACTGGGAAGCCACCAAGATGTCCTTCAGTAGGTGACAGATATATATGCAGTGGTCCATCCAGACAAGGGAATAGTATTCAGCACTAAAAAGAAACGAGCTATCAAGCCTTGGAAAGACATCGTGGAAACTTAAGTGGGTATTGCTAAGTGAAAAAAGACCATCTGAAAAGGCTACTCACAGTGGTAGGATTCCAGCTACATGACCTACTGGAAGAGGTAAAACTGACGGTGAAAAAGTCAATAGAAGCAAGAGGTTGAAACGGAGGGACAGGGGATTTTTAGGGCAAGGAAAATGCCCGTATGTGATACTATCATGGATAGAGGTCATTGCACGTTTGTCCAAACCCAAAGAATGTACCACACCCAGCGTGAACCCTAGTGTAAACTATAGATGTGGTTTGATTATGAGGTGTCAATAAAGATGCCCAATTATAATACATATGGTGTATTGTATGTATTTGGTGGGGGCGTTGATAAAGGGGGAAGCTGTGCATTAGTGGGGGCGGAGGATAGGGGTGTTCTCTGTACCTTCCTTTCAGTTTGCTGTAAACATAAACTGCTCTAGAAGATAAAGCATTTTTAAAAAAGAAAAAAAAAAGCAGTGCACTCCAGGGGAGGGAATGTCCTCCCCAACTTGGGGATTTTCCCCCAGGATGGAAGGACCTCAAACTCAGAGCTGCACTTAGGGCTGGCGGCAAACAGGTGTTTAGACTACCTCATTTCCACGGTTCTTAAAAACCTCAAGTAATATAAGATATGGTCAAAATAATTTAAGTAAAAACTCAGCAAGTAAAATAAAATGGAGAAAGGTCCTGAAAGCAAAAACTAATTTTTTTGAATAATTAGAAATGTTTACATCTAAACAGTCTGGTTAGTGGAGGCATATTACTATTCCTCGTTTAAGAAAAGACTTCCGGCGGAATTTAAAATCTGTCCGAAGATAGACAATCAAGTGATGAGGCTACAACTCCGTGCCGATTCTCAGCCATGCTGCCCTGTACGAGGCGAGAGGCTGTTTCCAGTGCGTTGCAAGTGCTAGACTGAGCCACAGCCTCTCTACCCTAGGATTCTCCTTCTGAACAGCGCCAGGGCCAAAGGACGGGAAGCCCAAGTTTGGCGAGGGGCCAGCACCGACTTCCCCACAACCAATCCACACCCTACCAACAGATCGGACCCCCGCCAAGTCCCCAGAGGTTAAGTAAAGTCAGAGACGAAAGAAAACCTGGGGCGGAGCCGGTCGTCCCGCCCTGTCGCAGCCTCTTCTGCTAACGCGGCATCCCTTCGCTGGCGAGCACGGCCAGCCAACTGAACTCCATCTCCCACCACCCAGGGTGGGCGTGGGGGCTCGGGGCCCTCTACACTTGTAACTAGAGTCTTCCACGGAGCCTTCCCATACCATTCCACCTGGAAATGAACCAATTTGACTCCGTAACCCTTAACGTGATCGTGACATGCTTCCCATTGAAACTCTACCCGCCGTCAACAGCAGGTCCTCCATAGGACCAAACTCCGCTCCGCCCAGCCAGTGCCGCGGCTTGTCCTGCTTCAAAGCGAGCGCCAGCGGAGGAAGATAACGATAGTAACGGAGTCATCTAATTTTTCCCGTAAAAGTTAGGCTGTGAATTTATTACTGAGTACATGTGTGCGGGGTGGGGGTGGGGGTGCAGTTCCATTTCAGTTATCAGGTCTTTGGCTGATGGGGCCTTTGAACTCTGCCCATACCAAGCCCATGAACCAGTGTCATTTACCACATGCGTTTAGATAATTGAAATAATAAAGATGAAATGGATACAAATGATCTACTATTTCACGAATAACCACTGGTTTTTATCAGCGCACCAGCAGTGAAGCAAATGGGACCACCCACACGCCTGCTCGATAAAGGAGATCCTATCACTTTGCCTGTATCTTTCCACCATCCTATTTCCATTTTCTTCTGCAGAAAGTACTAACATGAGCATCTATCTATCTATATACATATGAGCTTCTAATCGAAATTATACTTCTGAATGGAAATGATGCAGGAACTTATCCGAATGATAACGCGTAGGAAGAAAACTGAACACGCACGTTTATATTCCCTTTCTTCACCGTGGTTAAAAAGAGCCGAAGCATAAAAACAAATGGAAGTTTAAAAACTCGGCTTACTGTAAACTTTGAAACACTGTGCCAGAAAAAGAATAAATGTGCTCATATTTACAGCCATTTAACCTGCTATAAAGTCAAGGAAGAATATCATTATTCAAGCAAACAGAGTCAGAAAGACATTGCTGTTATGGGAGGGCTTCATTAATTTTGAACACGGTTTTGAACGTCCAAGCCCAGTCCGGAATCCCAGTGATAATGAGGACTCGTGCTTCTCTGCCCTTCCTGGAGACGAATGAAATGTAAAAGTCACGAAGCACATAGGATTCAAAAGGATTCTTCTAGGTTCGTTTCCAATTTCAATATTGGTTTTACTATCTGGGGCCGAACTTCAGAGTGCTAAAACAAGCCATCCACAGCCTCAAGTCAGAAAGAAACTAAAGGATAAAATGAGCACACACTCTTAACCAAAAGAAAAAATGCCAGAGAAGGAAACTTCTAAAGGAAATCTCTGTGCAAGTAAACACTCAGCTAATCCATCCATGGTGTTACCAAAGCACTTTGACTCTTGCCGTCTGTGTCACAAGATGATACCTTGGCTGCGGTCTAAGTTCAAAGTGTGGACTTCTCAGCGAACACGTGGTGACCTCCTTTGTCATCCCGCCCTTCCGCCTCCAAAGACCTTTCTGCCTGAAGATGCTGCCCCTGAGAACATCGGACAGCAGCAAGCACACCCGCAGCGCTCGCTGAATTTTCGTGAGCTAGCTCACTAGCCAGCACCCTGTTTCTCCGTTTCTCCGGAGTGTCTCTTCCACTGAGCCTAACGACCCCAAGGAGAACGTTAATCTCCCCTTAAAAAGCCCCTGGCACTTTCTGTTGCATCTGCCCAGATACCTCCTTGGCCTGACTTTCAGACTGGTGTTTCTCTACAGAGTGGCGTCCTCTCGAGCTTTTTCTAAAGTGCTCGCACGCAACCAACAGCCACGAAGGAGAAGAAATCGGAAAGTAAGGACATTATAAACAAACGCTCATCTCTCTCCGCTACCAAATATAGGCAAACAAAACCGACAACCTCCAGGACCCTCTGGGGACTTTTAATTTCCACTTCTTTTTGCATTCCTTAAGCTTTGGGTATCAGTACGCCAGGAAGGCATAAATTCCGGCCCTTCAGCCTGGGGGGCGGGGCAGGGGGTAGGGCTTGTTATTAGAGACTTGGGAGTTCAGAGGGTTAAAATGACACCAGAACCAGGCCTCTGGGATCGGAGCTCTCTGTCTCCAGGGCTGCCAGCAATAAGCTTTACAGGATGAGAAGGTAATGAGGGCTGTGGACACCAATTTGCCGGCCCGAGCGCGGACCGCGCACGCAAAGGAGGTGATGGTGCAGTTCAATTCCAAGAGCCACCCCCCCCCCCCACCCCGGGGACAATCGAGGCAGGGCCGGACTCTGGGCCGAGCAGTGGGGGGTGAGAAGGAGTGAGCCACTGTCCAGAGGAGTGCCATCACTGCCATAAAAGGATCCCCAGAAGTGTCCCTTTGGAATGCCCTGCACGTCATTAAAGACTGTACTTTCCCTTTGTCTCCAGATGCGGGGCCATGACCAGTCTCTGAAATTCTGAGGGGAAGTCATTTTATTTTAAACAGGATTCACGTGGCACTTTGTAGGAAGCACTGTCAGGTAGTTGTGGGGAGCACTGAGGGCGGAAGGGCCTCTCGCCTTCTTCCCTGTTTGAGAGGCGGGCGCAAAACGCAGGGCAGGGTCCCACGTGAACACAGGACAGCTGAGCAGAGTGACTCCAGCAGGCCTGTCCCCGGCACTGCCTGGCACAGCCAGAGCAGAGCGACAGACTCAGGGAGCGGGGCAGGACCAAGGGGAGCTCTCCTCAGCAGACGGGGGCCACCAGGCACAGGCCAAGGCCAGCAAAACACACGGAGCAAGGCCGCCTCATGATGCCAGCAGCCGGGGTGCAGCGGGACCGGAGCCCCTCCCGTGGGCCCAGGGACCAGCCCATGAGGACAAATGCAGCCTCCACTCCACAGGCAGCAGGGGACTCAGGCTGAAATTACTACAGAGGAAATGACAGCAATCATCCCCAAGACAGGTGTATCCAGAGACAATTTTTACATGGCTGCAGGCCTACGGTTTAAAGCGGGTTGTGTATTTGGTTATTTTCTTCTCACCTAGAAGGGTGGAGAGTCCTACAAAGTACAAGATAGTTCCAGGAAGAAACTACATTTTCTCCTGTACATCTGGGTAGCAGTGGACAGCCCCACTGACAAGAAGAAAGGGGAGGGGAGGGAGTGCTGGGGCCGGGGGAATGGGCGGAGCAAGGGCTTGGGGAGGCAAACAATACACGTAGGGGCTTAAAATTTTTTTCAATTTGACTGTAGAAGAAGATTGAAGAAAGAGATCCTGAAATGTCAGGGCATCATGAAAGCTTATAATTCCCTGTCTTTAAACATAGATCTGATTTTTCTAAGCATCAGCTTTATTTCTCAGTTAAAAAAAAAATCAAAATTTCAAATTAATGTCAGCATTTCCCTCTAATGCGCTAGTCTGAATATGTTTTCTTTGACTGAAAAATACACTAACAGTTCCACGATCTACCGGAGGAAGGAAGAGAGGTCCGTGGGCTAAAATAAATCTCATGGACAAGAGGGGCTGAATTCATTGTATGCATGTTCACGTAAAAAATGATCAAAATGAGCAAAATAATAAAAAGAGACACACAGTAAAACTGTACCACACCAAGGGATTGCCTGGTTTTACTTTCCACCGGACTGTAAACTGTCTGAGATGAAAAAAAAAAAAAAAAAAAAAAGGCATGTCTGGGTTGAATTTCAGCACATTGCATAAGGAATTAATTACCTCCAATTTCAAAATGAGCCTTTCTGGAGTTCGCTTTCAGTTTGGGGTATTTATGACTCTGAATTATTTTTACACCGAATTAGCGGGGTTTCCCCCTTCTTGTTACCTGTGACACAGAAGTGGCCCTATCTTCCCCATCACACAGCCCCGAGGGCCACCTGGCCTCACTGGGAATGGCGGTTGTTACCAGAGGCCCCCTCTGTCCAGCCACCCCTGACAAGGGTCAGAAAGGGGGCTACCCTCCCCACTAATGGAGCCTCTTCAGCCAGGAGGGTGGGGGCTGGTAGCAGCCCCCTTAGCACTGGGCGGTGTCATGGGACAGGCCAGGGAAACCTGAGCGAGCCCTGAGCAACTGAGTCACACGCTCATTGTCAAGGTCCACCCTTCCTTGTTGGCCTGCACGTCCATCCTTGGAGGGGAAGTAGATTTTGACCTCCAGGACCACGGGCAGCTCTAGTTCCCATGCCACCTTACCCCAAATTTCACTGATGTGAACTGAGACTTTACCTGGCTTTTGTTTGAGAGTCAGGGGTATAGGGCTCCCACCTTCCAATTTACATGGGCTTTCGAGCTACCGAAGCGGGTACACACACGGGAGTATACTTAGGCACTCAGCCGTGCTAAGTTGTTTCATGTCCTTTTCCCATTTACTTGTCCCCCAGCGAACTCCTCCACGCTCTCCAAGGCCCTGCTCAGCACCACTGCTGAAGGCTTCTCTGACATCCCACAGGGAGGGGTGACCTCCTACAGCCCCCGTTTGTGCCATGGGTCACTCTTCATTGGCACTCATCTCTTAAGAAGTTGGTCTGGGTCCCCAGCCCCATTAGGGACTGTGAAAATGATGAGGATACAGAGTTGATTCTAAGACAAGGCTTGGCAACTAGTGGGTGTTCAATAAAGGCTAACTGAGCGTGATGGAGCCTAACAAAAGCCCAGGACAAGTGGGTTAGGACATATTAGAAGGCGAGCAAGTTGTCTCCAAAGCTTGGTTTTGCCATGAGCTGTGGTGAGGACTGGGATGGGTGGCAAGGGAGACAGTGGAATGGTCATGTGGAGTTCAAATCGATGATCATTAACTGATATATACTGATGAATAACTAATGAAGGGGGTTAATCAAACAAAACATCAGAGTTAGTAAGATAAATACGATCCCCCCCAAATTGACTTGTTAACTGGTTTTCCCAGCCACGGAAATCTATAAAAGGCACAGAGGCCCGCCCACGGATAGGTGAGGCAGAGATGCAGTATGATCAGCTCAGGGAGGTCTGGGTGCAACACCAGTCCAGGCTCGAGAACCACCTGCAGTAAGTCAGAGTGTCTGCGGTACCCAGGCATCTCCACTTCTAGCACATTCTATGGTGAGTCCTATGCACAATTATCTGAAAACTTATGCATGAGAAGAGACTGATTTCCCTGCTGTGAATTTCAACCTTGAACTTGTTTCAAAGGTGAATTTTAGTGGAGAAAGTATGATCTTTTCCAAAAATGATGTTGGAGAAATTACAAAACCGTATAGGGAAAAAAAAAACAAACCCTGTATCTTGACAAACAAAGTATCAATTCCAAATGGTTTGTAGAACTAAATATAAAACATCAAACAATTACTGTTCTGGGGAAAAAAAAAACCCAGAAGAATAGCTTCATGACTTAGAATATGAAAGGACTTCTTAACAGTTCACAGAAAGCATTAAACACCTTTTCATTTATGAAAAAATATATAAACTGAAATACATAAAAGCTAAGAACTGATGTTATCAAAAGATACTAGGAAGCAAGTCAAATAGAGGAAGGTATTTGCAATACACATATCATATCTGACAAAGGTCTTATAACCAGAATAAATAGAGAACTCCCATAAACCCGTAAAAAGGAATCTGACAATAAGATAGACAAAAGAATTGAGCAGGCACCTCATAAAAGGGAATAAACATATGTAAGCGTGTCCAATGCTATTAGTTATTAGGGAAGTGAAAGTTAAAACCACAATGAGAGCTGTAACCTTACACCCAACAGAGCAGCTAAAATGTTTAAACCTGGCCATGCCATAGCTGGACTGGCTGTGGAGCAACCAGGCAATTCACACGTGACTTAACGGAAGTAAAAATTAATGCAGCCACTTTGGAAACCAGCTTGGCAATATCCACCAAAGCCAAGTCCTATGCCCGGGAATTCCACTCCTAAGATACATCCTATCTGTACATGCATATGCATGTGTTCGCCGAAAGGCATCTGAAAGAATGTTTTGTAGCACTGCACGTGTATAGCCAAAAACTGGAATCAAGTCAAATGCCCTTCAATAGCAGAATGGATACACAGTGCTATTTTCATACCATAATAGCCACACAATAAAATTCATCCAGTAGGAAAAGGGAAGGAGCGCTGCCCGGCTGAACCTCGCGAACGCCGCGCTGAGAGCAAGAAGCCGGACACTGCAGGGCACACTCAGTGTGATTTGATCTACGCGAAGTTTAAAATCAAGTTGAAATTAACCTATGGTGATAAAAAAAACAAACCAAAAAAAAACCAGCTGGTGACTTGGTAGGGGTGCAGGGAACAAGAAGGGGGAGGAGGGCTACTGTAACGTTCTATTTCTTGACCTGGGTGCTGTGGTTACATGGGTGCAGTCGCTGTGTTGAAATTTGTCAAGCTGAACCCTCATAATGTGTGCACATTTGTGGATGTATGTTTACTTCACTAAAAGCGTGCTTAAAAAATAAATTTCTTAAACCAGCCCACTTAGCTGAATAATATTTTGGCATTAGCATTCTGCAGCCTGGCGCACTCTTCCATCCAGCAGCATGACTAAGCTGGACTTCGCCCATAAAGCCACTCTCTGTATGATCATAATGGATTTCTGCATTTATATGGCGCCTTTCCTCGGTGGAGATCAAAGGACTTCTGCATAATAAAAGATAGCATATCAAATGCAGCATATCAAACGCAGTTAGGTCTGAGAGAATAAAGGGGAAATATTGAACTCAGGGACATATAATCTAGCAACCTTGTCGACATAAAATAAGCCATAAAAACTGTATGTAAAAAGAATCATAAACATCAACTATTAAGAATTCATTTGTGTGAAATAAAAGGCCCGCTGCCCCTGAGTTTGCTTTCTTGCTCTGGGTACGGGAAGGGCAGGGTGAGCGGAGACTCCCAGGCACCACACTGCAACATTCTCTGGGGTCGGCTTGGCACCTCCCCGCAGTAAAGCAGTGCAACTAAATAAACGCTCTGTGCTGCCGTTCAAAGAGCTTTCATATGTGCTCTGAGATATAAACTCACTAACCCTGACGACTCATTAAATGGGCCTTTTTCCTATTTGTGAAATAAATATTCTATTCTCCATCTCCCTGAGGCGTATGTGGTTATATATGTCGCTTTCACGTTTCACCGTGACACTCACCAAATGTGCTTCCCTCAAGCTGCCGTTCTTGAAACTGCCAAGGGAAAACGTGCCCGAAGAGGGAGCCTTCACTGGCCCGAGGTAACTTGGGGAACCTGCACGGGGCGAGGCCCTGGGTGACCCCAGGAGACGGTCCGTCAGCCTAACGAAGGGCACCTTTAGCTTTGCAAACTGCGAAACAGGTGCTCAGACATCTCCCTGCAGGATCTGCACGTGTGGAGGGAGGAAAGGGGAAAGAACTGGTCTTGAATAATTTCAATCGTCCGCGTTCCGTGCAGGGGTAACTTCAATAAAGGGAGTCGGGGAAATGAAAGCGGTGCGAGTGCGTGTGTGTATGTGCGTGTGCGTGTGTGTGCGTGTATGTGTGCATCCCTTGAGAGGGATGACAATAGGCAATGATAACAGACAGGACGAGGATACTGACCGTTTGGCAAGCACGCTCTTGGTGAAGAGTGTGACAGCAATCCTATTAACTTTGTAGCTGATTGTCCCCATTTCACAGATGCAAAAATGGAGGTTAAAACGAAGTACTAACTTTCCCAAGGCTATGCCACGTAGTAGAAGATGAGGCGCAGACAGACCCAGGCCATGTGATTCCAGAGCTCCCCGCTCTCACACCGGAGTTTATGGCATCAGGTGGGACTCTGAGGCATCCATGGTGGGATTTTATGCAGGAAAAGTGCCTTGTCATTCTGTGGGGGCTTGTGTTTTCCAGGCGCTGTGCTGGCAGAAATTATTCCTATAACTTGCGACAAACTCCAAAGAGAGAAAGGCCTGTTTCCCTAATTCCAAGGGGATCACAAGTCCCATGATCCTACAGGGACTGTCAGGATGTGTGTCAGGCCCTGACTGGTATGGCTCAGTGGGTTGGGCATCATCCCACAGAGCAAAAGGTCACTGGTTCAATTCCTGGTCAGGGCGCATGCCTGGGTTGTGGGCCAGTCCCCGGCTGGAGCATGTGTGAGAGGCAACTGATCAATGTTTCTCTCCCTCTCTTTCTCCTTCCTTTCCCCCGTCTCTAAAAAATAATAAGTAAAATCTTAAAAAGAAAAAAAGAATGTGTGTCAGGAACCAGGCATGCTTTGGAATCATGCTTTGACACAACTCACATGAGTTGAAAATATTACGGTCACTCCCCCTCATGCGGGCTGGCTCTTCTTGCAGGTCCCTGACTTGTCCGTGCGTTTGGCCTTTCAGTCAACGGCACGCACACAACGGCCCCTGGAAGGCAAGTCCGCGTCCCTCCGGAGCCCTATGGAATAATACGACCTCTTCCATCGGCAGTAGCAGTGATTCACTGGTAACAAGGGCGTGGCGAACTTGCTCAATAGGAGACCAGTCTTGGGGGGGGGGGTGGAATACCACAGCTAGGAGATTTTTGTCTGACCAGGAGGTCACTTTAAAACTCAATTTAGCGACACCCTTGTGGGCTGTCCCTGGCACCTAGAATATACGGACTAATAATTGGGAACAGCTGCTTGTCTTGACTGGAACCACTCTATTTAAATAGCTCCAAGATTACACCCTTGGCCTCGGCTTCTTTATACACTTTGGAAATAAACTACTGTGGATGCCCAAATGTATCCCGACAATGGAAGAAATGATTTATGGAGACTGACCACATCCAGCACCGCAAGCCTCCTTCACCGCCCAGGTCCAATCATCACCACCCATGCAAAGGAGAGGGGACAAAATGACAAGGTCACACGGTGACATCCCCAGGAGTGACCCCGAATGAAAGTTACTCTCCAATTGAAGCACTTTTTCGCGACCTTCGTTCTAAGACACAGTTGTTGCTTTCGACTCCACCAAAACCCGAACTTAATTATCCAGTGTAGCCGTCTGACATTCCCAGCGCGTCCGACTGTGGCAGGCCCCAAGTGGGGCCTTAGCCACTTAATACAATTCCTGAAGAATGTGAGACTTACATATCTTAACTGAACGTGCCAAAGGACACTTCGGTTTTCTTCCCACGTGGGCAGTTTTGCCCAGCTTTAGTTCTCTTTTAAATCACCGATTCCACAAACATTTGTTACTTGCCTACTGGGCCAAGGGCTCATCTCTCACAATGGCCCGAGCTGAGTTTACTGACGCCAAACACACTTGTAACCTTCCTTTCCAGCGTAAATATCCAACAATAGAAAAGTAATAAAATATAGCATGACATATCCACTTGGCAAAATATTACAGGCCTATTCACAAATAATGACAGCATCTATAGGATTATGAAAGAAATTGGGGAAATTAAAATAATACTGTTAAAAAGAAGCAAAATTGAATAGATCTGTGATGACAACTATGTAAAATTATGTACAGACAAAAGATGGAAAAGGAAAAATCAAAAGGAAATAAATATTCTATGTTCTGAATATCCCCGTAAATATTCCAATAACCATACAGCTCTACAAGATGAGCAATTACAATTATTGGTTTCCCTGCCCACAGCACGGCGACGAGGCAGAGAATACTACCGACTTCAAACCATGTCCAAGTAGATAAATAAATGACCCAGTTCAGAAGAGCCGGTTCAGAGAGCCGAGTCAGAAAAGAAGCAAGGAAAACAGGGACCTATGTGTGGGGAAACATACAACGACTCCCAGAAAAAGAATGTCTCCCCCACATGGGAAAATACCGAACACAGCTACAAGACATGATAGATGAAAGCACTGGCCACTACAGAGCAAAAGGAAGGTGTTAGGTGGAAGTCTTGGGAAAGTACCAGCTCTAGAGGAGAAGGGTAATTTGGAAAGAGCAGAAAAAATAAATCAGAAAGAACTGTGAATTAGAAGTACTTGAAAAACACAAATATCATGACATCAGAAGATGCATCACCACCAACCCCCTAAAGGGGGGAGTTTTAAGAAATTATACTTCATAAATAAACAGAAGAGGAAGCTCTTGAATTAAGAAATTTCAGGTATAACCTAAACCGTCACCTCCTCACCTTGATCTCCCCGTGACAGTTGCTGCTGGTCCAGGGGAAAAAAATCTCAAAGTGAAGAGTAAACATCACAGTGCCCACATGAGGTTCCTATAAGAAGAAAATAGCACATAAATATCAAAAACCCTTTTAGCTGATGAATAGTCTCCCTCCAAAACAATAACAAAGCAGAAGAAGGGGTCGACGTCCCAAGCTGAATTAAGTATCCTTTAATAAGCATTTGGAGGTGGAGAAAACCAAGCCTGACTCAGGGATTTTAAAACTCAAAGCACAAATGGATAAAAATCAGTAAAGAAAATTTTTTAAAGAAAAAATCACCTTAGAAATGATGGCTAAATCACAATATGCCCAAGAGAAAATAGATATAATAAAGGGTATGCAGGAAAGCCATAAAAACAAACAAAAGAATGAAAACAAAATTAAATATATATATTTACATATATATGTATAAAGAATCAGAGAGAAAGTAATTGAGGTAGAAGATAATTTAAGAAATCTAATATATGAATAATTGAAATTTAAAAATTAAGAACAAAATAATGAAATACAACCAATATTTAAAACTATAATCCAAGAAAAATTTCCAGAGATAAAATCGACATACATTTACATCACTTACATAATGAAATGGTCCATTGTGTGTCTAGGAAGACTGATCCAGGATTGTCAACTTCAAGACGTATCCTACTAAGACTGGTATTAAGTTTTTAAAGAAAAGGGAAAAAATCCTCTGGGCCTCCAAACAAAATGACCAAGTCACTTACGAAGAGAAGAAAATCTTTTTCATTAGGTTTCTCCATAGCAGTAGCATGAAACAAGACAAGAGTGGGTCAGAACTTCAACAGGTGTGAGAAAAGGAGGAATAAATTGAAGTCAAGTGGACAAAACATAAGGATGTAGAAGACATCGGTAAAAAGTGTTATCATCATGAGGCTAAGGAGATTTAGTTCTTTTAGTTATTTTACATCCTTTTCAAAATTTCAGTTAAATGATTACTCATTCAAATGTTTATGAATAAAAGGTTAAAGTTTAAGCCTTCCTTTCCTTCTTTGGGGACTCAGGAGAGTATGAATAACTGAACGCTGTTCCTTGTCGTTCAGGAAGGGACTGGCCTAGGCACCCTCGAAGGGAAATTCATGACACTATGTGCAGGCCTCGTCTGCAAGTGTACGCGCGCGCTCTGACAGTATACCTGTTTGGGTGCTATTGAAACCACAGACGTTTATTTCTCATCATTCCGAAGGCAGGAAGTCTAAGATCGTGGCCAGCCAACACTGTGTCTGGTGAGAACTTCTAGCGGCAGCCTCACACAATGGAAGGGGTGAGGGAGCTTTCTCATGCACTCATTCCACTCGAGGACTTGGCCTCATGACCTAGTCACTCCCGAAAGCCCCCCCTCCTATTACCATGAGCTCCCACGTGGTGGGGGGGTGAGATTTCAACATACGAATTCGGGGGACACAAACATTCAATCTGCAGCACCTCTCAACAGCAAGACAGGTTTGCACTCTAAGTATTCATGGTTCAGCCACGGTGTATTGCAGAATGCTTGGGGATGCTTGGCCAAAGTGATGACTGCATGTGAGTATTTGTGTTGCCACCAGCTCCCTGTCTCGTTGCCAGGTCAGTGAAGATCTGCCAGGCCCAGGAGGAGTCCAGGAACAGGTGGGTCAGTGCCAGCAGCAGCGCCCGCTCTTCTTCCTTCCCGACGTGGGCGATATTACTGACAGTGTTTATTTGTAACAAATAGGTCCTTCTCCTGTGTCCACCCGTTTCAGAGCCGGCCTCGCAATGCCGCACTGCAGATTTCGTTTGCGGTCTCCACTCCCACATACCTGCAGGATAAACCAGGTGAGAAAGCGAGTAAAAACAGCGCTTCTCTCTAAGGCAGCATGTCTGTCTAGAGAGTCAAATGTTGAAGGGAAGAAATGCTAGCCTTTTCTTTTTTTAAGATTCCAACCTACACTTGGACTTAAGTGCTTTGATAGGAAAGAAAAAAAAAGGCCCAAGTGCCTGTCAAGGAGAACAGGCAGCTGACACGGGGCCGTGGCCTTGCGTAGCAGAGGTGGGGGGGAGGAGGCCCAAACCGGCCACCCTCAGCTCCCCCTGGAGCCCCTGGGTGCTCTTCCTTCTCTGAACACACCTCCGTAAAATTATAAACTCACCTGTTTTTCAAAACTTCATTAAATTAAAAGCATTTTCATCTTTTGAGGAATGAAACAAAGAACGATTAAGAGGATAATTCATTTCTTAATGGGTGCAATTTAAAACCTTGGCAGCCTCTTTCCTTGTAAACATTCCTCTGCTCTGAGCTCAGTGTGTGGGGGGAGAGTTTGGGGGGGCAGCCGGGGGACACATGCACTCCCAAGAGGAAGCAGGTCTGTCCTGCAGGAGGTCACAGCAACACAACCCTCACTAATGTCGAGGGTCTACTACGAGGCAGCTCTGAACCTGGGGGCCATCTTCTGTGTTCCCCTGTGTGCAGGAGCTCCAAACCGTCCCAAACAAGTTCCTGGTTGTCCGTTGGCTTCTGATTCTCCAGACAGTGGAGGAAAATCATGGTGAGGCCATGAGAGGGGAAGCTTCCAGAATTCATCTGATGAAGGATACCAGCTGGAACAATTACTGGCAGTCTTTGGCTCCGCCCTTCTGAAGGAGATGTGGGCAAGCAAAGGCTTCCCCACTGGGGACCTCTTACCTCCAAGGGAGAGAGACAGATTAGACACCGCCCCCCTGTTCCAGCACATTATTTCCCTGAAAAGAACACAGTACGGCTTCCCTCAATGGAAATTGATAGAAATGGAAAGGGAAAGAAAGAAAGAAAGTCCTGTGGAAAAATCACTCTGTCCACTCCTGGCCCGTGGTGAAGATCGAACCAGACAGACATCTCGAAGTTAGCACTTGTGGTCTAAAGTTTAAAATCTCTGTAGAAGGAAATGGATTCCTCCTTGTCCACAGAGTTCTAAGAATGAAAGAAAGGTATTGTTCTCTTTCCGTGTAAACTGAGTTTTTGTCAGTTCTTAGTAGAAATGGAGAAAGCTTCCTAGTATGTTCCAGACACTCGTTTCTTCACCCGTTTTCAGGGGCATCCAACCCACGCCCGTGGGCCATGTGCGGCCCAGGACAGCTATGAATGCGGCCCAACACAAAACCGTAAATTTACTGAAAACCTTTTTTTTGCTCATCCGTTTTTGTTAGTGTTTGTATATTTAATGTGTGGCCCAAGACAACTCTTCTTCCTGTGTGCCCCAGAAACACTAAGAGGTTGGATGCTCCCCTGCCCCCGCAAGTTAAAGCTATTAAGTCCCAACTCAGGTGAACCTTTTTCAGGGTGCGGCACCTCCTTTCCTTCATCACTTCCTTGTGCGCGTTGCATCCCGGCATGGAAAGATGTACTCCTGCATGGGTCAAGCACACATGTACAATGCATCCATGCATTGCAAGGCCCTGGTTCACAGTCCATACAAAATTAATTTAAACAAACATGGCACCCGTGTAGGAGCCAGGATGGTAGTTCCCCTTGCGGGGGGCAGTGACTAGGAAAGTATGAAGGCGCAATGTGGTTCTGCTTCTTGATCTGGGAATTGGTTCCACGAACGTATTCTCTTTGTAATAATTCAGCATGCCACGCTGTTACCATTTTTTTTTTTGCACCTCTCTATATGTATGTTACTACAGTCATAAACTGTTGACAGAATGTTTGCAAAACAACCACCAAAACAAATCATGTTGCCTACTGACAAGTAGCTTAATGACCATGGTTCCTTACGCCTCAGACCGAAATTTATCCTCTCCTATCTCTCGGGGTGGTTGTGAAAAAGAATTAAGAAAGTGTTGGGAGGGAGCTTTGTAAAATGTGAGGCCATCTGTGAATGTGAGTATTGTTTTTTGTGCTGTTCTCACAGACGATGAGCTTCCCAAAGGGCTGGGATCACAGCTTTACAGGATCAGCCACGTTCATGAACTATATTGACAGCTGTATGTGTGGACAAAGGCAGAAGGAACACACGATTTGCACATTGTTACACCACAGTCGGAACTCCTATTGCCCAACCCTTCGCTAGCCCACAGTCCCAAGATAGATTATTTTGCAACTAATTACTTGCAGATGTGAAATCATTTGAAGTGTTAGGAAAATAGCAGAATGGATCCTGGAATGGGCAGCGCGGAGGATGGGGTGGACAACATAACACAACCGTTGTTATTCTCGGCTTGAGGCCTCCCTTTGTGGCTCTCAGCTCTGTCTCCGTTTGGTATTCCACCAGCGATGAAGTGGAAACTGTATCTATCTCATTAAAAACAAATCCAGCTTGTGTTTCCCTTTTAATTGTTCACATTCTCAATACCAGACACTGAAAATATAACTTTTAACCCTTCCTTTGTTCTCAAATCGTTTTTAGCTTCAGCCAACTGAAAAGATGACAAATTTTCAAGAAAAGTGAGACAGAGGGGGCATTAAGTTACTTTGAACAAGAAGGGAGCAGAGGAAATCCGTGAGTGGGAAGAGGGGAATTCTGACAGGAGCAGCTAATGGCGTGGCATGTTGCCTCTCTCCATCTCTCTCAGCAAAATATTTAGCCGATGTTAGCAACCACTTGAGTTGAAGGCACGACTCTTGCTTTAAGAGATCGTTAAGAAAGAAAAGACATTTCCTCTGAATTTCAAGGGTGAAGGACAGAGCTTGAAAAACATCCTCATGAGTGGGAGAAGAACAAAGGTAGAAGGAAAATGTTTGCTTCAAACACCATAGGACCAGGTCGTCCCTGCTGGAGCAAAATCTACCTGACGACAGATAAGCCAGGCAGAGGCCTGATTTAGGGGCATCAAAACTCAGTGAGGGAGAAGCTGATGGATCGCGAATAACCTGAATTGTCACTTAATTCCTGTCTTGGGGGCTGATGTATGTCTTCAAGTAAATATTTAAAATCATATATAATTTTGAGCTCTGGCTACCCCAAAACATCTCTCTGTTGCTTTAGTATGTTGTAAACAACTTTGCTTATAAATAAATTATTGGACACTCCAAAACAGAAAAAGAATATCCCTTTACCATAATGGAAAAAGAGTAACCCGGATGCAAAAAGACAAAATAAATAAATAAGTAAACTCCAACATTCAGAGGGGAAAAAGCATTTTGAACTGGAATTCTATTGATGGGAAAAATATTATTCACTGAAAATTTAGCAATCGAAAATCTTCTCTGTAAGAATTATTAGAGGATACCTTCTACAAAAATTTTTTTAAATCTAAAACACAAATCTAAGACAAGAGAAAAATATGGGATCTGAGAAAAAGCAATAAAGAAATTAGAAAAACTCATCAGCGAACTTAAAAATATAACTCGAATGAAAATATTAGGTATGACAAAGATAGTATACATTGACAAAAAGTAGAAATCTTTTAATGACTGTTTATAGCAGCACCTAGATAGTGATGTATAAAGTAAAAATTGTTAGAAAAATAAGGAGATATTAAGAAATTCAATGTCACAGTGGAAAACTACCTAATCAACAGATCATGCAGGACAATCCTTAGTAAATATCTAGAGAATATTTTACTCATTGTTAAGACTATTACTTTAAGCATGTGTCAGGAAATCATGCTTAAGTAGAGGCATAATAGAGAAAATATTTTTAATATCAGCCTTAATTTTTTTTCTTCTTCTGGGTTATTCCCACCTGTAATAAAAAAAAAAAATCTGCTGTTAGTTTTTCCAAATTAAAAAAATAAACAAAAAACTTGTTTTGTAATTATCTAAATTGGTGGGAATTGATAGTTTTGAAAGCAGCGGGACATTCTTTGTTCTCCTCTTTTGTATATACTTGAAGTTTCCCGTTATAGAAAAATATTTCAAATTTCCTCTTGTTGAAAGAAATAGAAGACTTGGGAAAAAAATTTTTGATCTATATTGATGTTTAAAAGAGGTGCAGTTTCAAAAAAAATTATTCAGAAGGGTTAAAAATAAAGAGATGGAAAATAATATGCCAGATAAATGTTTTCAAAAAAAGAACCGGATGTAATAATATTAATATTCCAAAAATATAATGAGAATATTAGACATGATAAAGGGAGGATAAATTGGCAAAAGATAAAAACCTTTTAATGAATCGTTATAGTCACAGCTAAATAGTAATATAGAATAACATAAAAATTGTTAGAAGAATAATTAACAAATCCAATGTCACAGTGGGAATCTTTAGCCTAATCAACAGATCATGTAGAGAAATCCTAAGTAAAAATCTACAGAATATTTACATGCACACAAAAAAAATGATGATGCAATGGTCCTCAAGGGAAAAAGCTCCATAAATTTTAAAAAGTAAAAATCACAGCATTTATTCTCTGATTACAATATAATAAAAATAGAAAGTAAGTCAAAAGACAGCAAAAAAAATCCCCTTTACAAAAAGTATTTTAATACTTTCTTTTAAATTATTTGGATACCAGAGAATATCAAACCTAAAATGTCAGACTGTTTCCAATGTGACACGGCCAAAGTTATGGGATGCAGCCCAGTTGACACTGTACTCAGAGAAAATATTATCATCTTAACTACATCCACTAGAAACTGAGAAATATTGAAAACAAAAGAACTAACCATTCAGAACAGAAGAACAAAATAAACCTTTAGAAAATAAGTAAGTGAATTTCACTTTATTCTACTGCTTCTTCATCTCGGCCTCATCTCTCCATTGAGCATTGCTTTATTTCAGAGGCCATGTTTTGTTTTTATTTTGTTCGTTTTTAAACTTACTGCTATAGCTTTATTGTCTTTCTAAACATTTCTTCCAGAATCTATAGTAGATCATTCTTTTGTCTACAAGATGTGATGTTGTTCCCTTCCCCTCATTCTACAGTTTTTTTCCCACCAGCCTACAGTGGACTTGTCTGTTTGGCTTGGTTTAGTCTGTAATTGTCTGTCCTCTATAGGGAGAGTTTTCTGAGCCCCACATCCGCCGACACTCTGAAGTACTGAGCGCCTTCGCCCCCCCTGCAGCGATGCTCACCGTCCCCTGAAGTCCCGGCCGGATCTGCACGTGGGCTGATGTGACTTTCTTGCTCCCGACTCTGTAGAACCAGCGGGCACTCATTAAGCACGGCTCTGCTGTCATGAGGTGAAGTCTTTTCCTCCCTCTGCTGCTGAGAACCTGAATTGGGGATGCGAAATACCCAATCCACATGGTATCACTAGAATTCACTCCTGTGCCAAAGGCAGACGTCACTAGTCAATCATCATGGCCGACCCGCTGAGCCTCACGCTCTCGGAACACAATTCTCCAGGCAGCCTTCATTTTCTGTCGAGAATTGTCAGGTAAGATGAAATCTATTTTTCTACCCTGCTCCAAATCAGTGGAGCACGTGCAAACTCCTGTCCCTTGTGTAAGTACGTTGTCACTGCCCCCAACCGGGCCCCCAACCGGAGCTCTGGTATTGCTGCCACACTTAACCTGGCTCCTTCGTAACCGACCTTCTTCCCCACAGCCCCTCGCCTTTAAAAATCTATCTCCTCGCTCAACCCAATGATTGTGTAGCTCAGATGTGAAGATAACATATTGTTTCTTTCTTTTAATAATCTTGCAGCAGCCCTTTTAGATACCCTTAGTGACCCTAATTTGGGTCATAACCTACGCTGGGTTATGACCCAGTAATCAGCATTTAATTCCTGGCAGATTTCTGGTTATGATCCAGTAATTGGCATTTAATTTCTGGCAGATTTCCAGTCATCTACACGTTGACTCCAACGTGGGAGAGCAGGTAACCTGCAGGCTGTCATTCATGGGCCTACGTGGGGCACAGGGCCTGGTGGGAAACAGGTTTGCACAGCTCTTGAGGCGGGGTGGCCAGGCGCCTGGGGACAGAGGAAGGCTCTGTGGTGCCTGTGCTGCTGCCGACTCCCCTAGACAGGTCTTTGGTCTGCACCGTGGGCCATGCAGAGAGAGGGCTGTGGCACTGGGCAAGGACGCAGAGAGGGGTTTGTAAAGGCGGGCAGGATCAGGTGCGGACACAGCTCTGGTTCACATGGAGAGAAGGTGGGCTATCGGCAGAAGGAAGTGTCCCTTTCCCTGACCTGAAAACCACATTTTCCAAGATAACTACATGGACACATTTTTTACGAGAGGAGAAGAAATCACTTCCCTTCAGAACAGCAGGTGATCTTGCAGGGTCCACAGAAAGGAATGCCACCGTTTTCCTTCGTTACTCCCTGAGGAAGGCATGCCAAGGATCTTGGGAAGGTATTAGGAAAACCCATAACACGATAAATATATAGCATTGGGCTTTTTACCCGGTAAAGGGCCCCTTTCTTATCCCTGCCCCAGTATTTTTCAAACCTGAAAAGAAAGCTCCCTTCGCCAACTCCACCATGCAAGACAAATTGTTCATAAGGTGCATGAAGGCTGTCAGTGGAGTAATACAATTTTTCCTAAGAAACATTTCCCAAATGCATCCCCTGAAATATATCTGGCAGTTTTCTCAGAAGAAAAGGCAATCAAGCGATTTTTTTTTTCAGTATTTTTAGTTCATTTTCAAAACACAAGAAAATGATAAGAAAGTGCTTTCTAATAAAATCATTGACTGCAGGCGCACTGTGCCACATGGGAAAAACAGTCTGGTCAAATCAGAAGGAGCAGGTGAGAGAGAGGCATTTGGTGTGAGGGCCCAGCTTCCGGGAGCAGCGTGCCAGTCAGTGCCTCTTTCAAGAGTTAAGTGCTTGGACAAGGGGCTTCCCTCATGAAAAATGTCGTAATCCATAGGCCTTGTTTGCTTTGGTTAATCCAACTTTGAGCCACCCGACTGGGTCACGCAGATGCTTTAGAAGAGCTTAGACTGCCCACTGCGCTCCCGGGGCTGAAAGGCTTCCATGATCCCTCGTCACAAACCAAAGAAATCCGTCCTTAATTAAAGTGAAAACATTGCCTCGCCAGCCTCAGCACATCTCACTGAGTGAAATTCACCCCCAAAGAAACCAGAACGCAGTTCGATGCTTTAGCTGACATCTCTCTGTATTTCCACATGAGTGTAGAAGTGTGGCCTTTTTAGAAGCTGTCTACGTTAAAGCCAATACCCAAGGCACCCAGTAATTATGTTCCAAGCCAGGAGGGAACTCAGGGGTGGGTGCGGTCACTCTGGGGAGGGGGGGCTGCAGTGCAGGTTGGAGAGGGTGCGAGGTGCAGGGGCGAGGGCAGCGGCAGAGCCTCTGGGCTTGGGGCCTGTCTAACCCCGTCACTCATTTGCAAACAGGAAGGAATGTTCACCCGGCCTTGCCCTTCGCCTTCCGATTCTGAAGTCCACGGAAGGCGGCGTCCATGCTCTTCTCCGTGCCACCCATGGAGCTGGCATCAGGGACATTGCTCAGTGACACTTCTCAAGTCCGTTGCTGCTGCTTCCGGGGTGTGATCGCTGCGCGGAGGGCGCAGCCGCCTCCCAGGTGAGGGAAATCTGGGGAGTGCCAAGAATGCCAGCGGCACGAGGGACGCGGTGCTTCTGAAGGACAGTCAAGCAGATCCCGAGGAACGCCGCGTTCTTGCTTGGGCACCCACCCCCGCCCGCACGTCGAATCTCATTAGCGTCCTGCACACCCGTCTGGCCGGCAGACAATTTCTTCTCTACAGTTTGCAGCCTAATTTGTAGGCAGATCTCTCCTTTCCCTCAACATGAAATACAATACCTTTCTGTGATGAGGGGCAATTTGTTCCATCTCTGCCCCAATTAGCAGCTCTGATCCCCCACCCTGGTCCCCTCGCTGCTCGCTGGAGCACCCCCAAGAGGGGACGGCCTCACTCCTGGACCCTTGTAATGAACCCCATCCCCGCACACCGGCCAGGCTAGTTAACGAGAAGCGGGGTGGCACCCGGGGTGTGCAGCAGGTCACAGCCGCGTTCTTCTCCGCAGATCACATGCCTCCTCCCTGGGGCTAGCGTTTCCTTACCATCTGAAATCATGGCGAGCTGAGCTTTGGTTTGAATTAGCAGCGAGGGGTCTTTTAGAGGGAAGGAGCTCCTGATCTGACGCTGGAAGAGTTGGGGCCGCTGTCTGGGAGAAGCTGGACCCCGAGGCCAAGTTGCCAGTCTCTGTGCTCAGTGTAGAAGCAAAGCCTCCCACTCATGCTCCCCCGCCCACCCCGCCACCATTCCCCCATGGCACCCATCAGACCGCGCTCGTGTGGGAGCCCGCGGCAGGGGTGAGCATGCAAGGTCAACGGCCACAGTTCCAGAGGACACTTGGCCCTTCAGAGAGGGCGGGGCTACCAAAGGCTTCCCGCGAGTGGACCCTCGCACTGAGCGCTGAGACAGGAAGGTGATGTGGGTGGGGGAGAGTCTGGAGGGAGGGCAGAGCCCCTGGAACGAATAGTAACAGGATAAGACCTGCGGCCCTTGGGGGTCCGTGAGCCCCGGTGGCCTGCCCGTTTCCCTCCAAGGAGTCTGGCTCCACGGCCTGCCTGCCTCGCCGTGGACCAGCTGCCGCACTTCTCTCCTGCTGCCTCAGCCACAGCTCCTGCCGCTGCACTCTTGCCCCCGCTCCCCCACCCCCTGCTCTGTTTCACCCAGGTAACTGCAGGTAACTGCGGCGTGTCACGGTGACTGGCTCAGGGAAGCAATCCCAACTTTCCAACCGGACCGAGTGCCCGTTCGTACCGGCGGCTCTGTAAACCATGCGTTTCACCTCTGCATCACCCGGCAGAGTCCTCATTTCAGAGATGCCTGTGAGAGCCTTCAATCCCAGCCAATTTCTTCCCCATGGCTGGAACCCCAGGAGGGCGGGGGCGGGGGCTCCTCTGGCTTCCGATGGATCCCCACCACTAGCAGAGTGCCCATCATATTTGTGGGATGAATGACTGAATGAATGACTGAATGGACGAATGGCTGAATGGATGGATGGATAGATGGATGGATGAATGAACGAACGAACAAACGAATGCACGCAGGAGGCATAGAGCCCTAGGCCCCGGAAGTGCCTTCTGGCCAGGGGAAAGGGGGTGTGTGGCGGGTAGGGGCTGCTGGGAGAGATGGCAGAGAAAGCCATGAAGGAACTTGGGTCCACTGGGGCTGTGAACTTGAATTTGAGCTGAAAGCGGTGGGATCCGCTGAAAAAGAGGAGAGAAGTAGCTGCCTGAAAACCGGATGCACAGGCTAGACCCTGAGTGTGCTTTCGCACTGGGGGCCTCAGACCCCGCGAGCAGGGCGTTTGATCGCTAACTGCACAGCGGTGGGAAATAGCGTGGTTTAGTAAATCCAACTGAGTTTGCTCAACAGGCAGTAAATGCAATTTACTGTGAACCATAATTATATATGAGTTTTCTTTTTCACTCCAAAAATTTCCCCAGAAGAATCAGTTATGCTGATTTAAAAAGAAAACAAAGCAACATTTGAACTCACAGACTTTGAAGTTCTCTTATCTACCTTTTTCACCTTATTTACCTATTGTTCTATGTCAATTTGAATTAAATCCTCCACATATGTACAAATTAAATGGATTTACTTTCGTTACACTGCTTGGAGCAGTTTTCACATAGATCTGTTTTGCTTTGCTGATGTCTCAACCGTACTGTTTCTGTGGGTTTTAATCATTATTTGGCAAGGGGTTTTCAGATGTAATTAAAAACAGCTAATCACATCAAAAATTTAAATGGAAAGTTTTATAAACCTGTGGCACATTACAAAAAAAATGTAAATAGTATCAATGTGAGAACCATGCTAGGTTTCACAAAAGAGAATACGAACTGTATAAAAGGGCTGGAAATATAAACTGTTGAACAGAGAAGGCCCAAATCTGAAATTAGTCTTTTAAAGTCTTCTAAATATTTACACAGCAATAAAATACAGAGGAGTTTTAGAGGAACTCAGAGGTAACCACAGTAGCAAGTGTAATTGTTGAAGTGTGATTTGCTGATAATGTAAGAAAGATTGTGTTTATGTAAGGGAGATTCAGTTGAATACATGGTTTCACAGAAATGTAACTTTAACATTAAATAAGGATATGTCACCATGATATGTCACCTGGGAGGCTTTAGTACCTTGTTTTGATAAAGTTTAAAGACAATGTTTTAAAATACGCGAAAGGGAGAGAAGCACAATATTGCGGCGTTGAGCTCCTAGTGTCTGGCCGGCATCACGCGGAAAACTTGCTATATGTTATCGCAACCCCGTCAGCACACCTGGCTGAGGCAGGTGTGTTTCACTCTTGCGTGTGCTGAGGGTCGAGGGCGAGGCAGAGTTGCCCGCTGTCTGAGGTCTCACAAGAGCCAGGAAAAAATAGCAAAGGCAACAAAGACGAGCTCTGGAATCATTTCCTAAATGAGAGCACAAACAAACAAGGGGCCATACACAGGGTTAAGAGTAATTATGGAAATGACATTCTTCGGCTTTGGAAACAAGCTCCCTAAATTGCCCAGGATGCACATTGGCCTCGTTTGTGTTTCTGCCCCTTTTAACACGCTAAATGTTAGAGGCCAGCGTTGTGTCGCTTGCTGGGCACAGACCCTGTTCAACAGGTTGCCGGAACGCAGGGACGCGGCGGAGGACCATCAGGCACTCGGTTCACCCAGCATCCACCCACTCTCCTTCCGGGACCCCAGCCCCGCCTCCGCCCTGGCGGCGTGGAGACCCCTCCACTCTGGGAACACCTACAAACACAGATCACGTTGCATTTCACTTTGCTATCTGCTTCCCTTCTGTTCTGAGGACAGGAAAGAGTACTTTCTTTTCATTTCACTTTCCAATTGTTTGTTGCTCACATAAAGTAATATTACTGATTCTTTACATTTATCGTTTCCTGTAACTCTGTTAAATTCACCTATCCTAGCAGGATTTTTTTTTTTTGAAGGTTATATTGTCTGTGAATAAAAAGTTTTATTTATTCCTTTCCAATTTCTATGCCCTCCCAGCCACCCAGCACCCTGAGTGCTTTTTTTCTGGTCTCACTGTGCTAAATAGGGCCTCCAGTATAATGTCAAACAGAAATGGCTGGAGCAGACACATCTCACTGGATTCCCAGTCTTTATTTTTGAAATTACATTTTATTGATTATGCTTTTATAATTGTCCCAGTTTTCCCCCTTAGCCCCCTGCACCCAACCCTAACCCCCCTCAGGCAATCCCCACGCTGTGTCCATGTCCGTGTGTCCTGCACAGATGTTCTTTGGCTGCTCTATTCCCTGTGCCGTGCTTTCCATCCCATGACTCTTCTGTAGCTACCAATTTGTACTTCTTAATCCCTGCACCTCTTCCACCCGCCCTCCCAACCCCCTCCCATCTGGCAACCATCAAAACGTTCCCTGTATCTGTGAGCCTGTTTCTGTTTGCTTGCTCATTTATTTTTTTTTCAATTGTTGAAAGGTACTTATTTATTGCCATTTTGTTGTTCATATTTTTGATCTTCTTCTTCTTAAAGAAGACCCTTTAAATTTCATATAATACTGGTTTGGTGGTGATAAACTCCTTCAGCTTTTTCTTGTCTGGGAAGCTCTTTATCTGTCCTTTGATTCTAAATGATAGATTTGCTGATAGAATAATCTAGGTTGTAGGTCCTTGCTTTTCATGACTTTGAATACTTCTTACCAATCCCTTCTAGCCCGCAAAGTTTCTTTTGAGAAATTAGCTGACAGCCTTATGGGGGCTCCCTTGTAGGTAACTATCTGCTTATCTCTTGCTGCTTTTAAGATTCTCTCTTTGTATTTAACCTTTGGCATTTTAAGTATGATGTGTCTTGGGGTGGGCCTCTTGGGTCCATCTTGTTTGGTACTCTTTGTGCCCCCTGAACTTGTGTGAATATTTCCTTCACCAAAGTAAAGAAGTTTTCTTTCATTAACTTTTCAAGTAGATTTCCAACTTCTTGCTCTTTCTCTTCTCCTTCCAACACCTCTCTGACGCGAATGTTGGTACGCCTGAAATTGTCCCAGGTGTTCTTTACACTATTCTCTTTTTTTTTAATGCTTTTTTCTTCACACTGTTCTGCTTGGGTGTTTTTTGCTTCCTTATGTTCCAAATTATCGATTTGATTCTCAGCTTCATCCACTCTACTGTTGCTACCCTGTAAATTGTTCTTTATTTCCAGTAGCGTATCCTAAGTTTCTGACTGGATCTTTTTTATGCTGCTGAGGTCCTCAGTTCCTTGAACAACCCTATAACCAGTGTTTTGAAATCTGCATCTGATAGATTGCTTTTCTTCATTTTGTTTAGTTCTTTTTCTGGAGTTTTGTTCTGGTCTTTCATGTGGGCCATGTTTCTTTGTCTCCTTGTTTTGGCATTCTCCCTGTGTTTGTTTCTATATATTTGGTAGAGCTACTACCTCTCCCACGCTTAATAGAGTGGCCTAATGTAGCAGGCGTCCTATAGGGTCCAGTGACACAGCCTCCCCTATTACCCAAGTTGGGTACTAAAGATGCACCCATTCTGTAGTGTGTGTACACCCTCCTCTTGTAGTTGAGCCTTGATTGCTGTCGGCATGTCCAAGGTCAGCCACTTCTTGTGTTCTGTCCAGGGTCGCGTGGCATTAGCTATAAAGTGATCCGCAGATGGCTGCTACTTATGTGGGCCTTGGAAGTGCCTAGGCAAGGCCAGTCTGTGAACCCAGGCCGGCTGTTGCTAGTGCTGTGCCTGGGGCAACTTAGTGAGAGGTACAGGGCTTGCTGAAGCCAGGTGCTGCTTGTTTAAGAGAGCTCAGGAAAGTCTGAAGCATGGGCCAAGACAGCCATTCCTGCAGAAAAGCCACTGGAAGGAGCTTGCGGCTTGAGTGGGCCTGAGTGTTGGGTGTGGCAGGGCCTCGGGGGATCACCAGGGTGCTCTGGCCACTCTTCTGTCTTTGAGAAATCTACTTCCCAGTTCTCACCCCGATGCCACACAATACAGTTCCTCCCCGCGTATTTTCTGATGCCTTTCAATCTGCTGCCCTGTGAAGGAGCTCAGAGGGAGTGAGCTCGAGTAAGTCTGTGTGCAGGCCCTTTAAGAGAAACTGCCTGGGACTCTAGAAGTTTGTCTCCCACAGCCTCAATCTCCACTGCTTTTTACAGCCAGATGTCGTGAAGGCTTATCTTCCGGGCACTGGGACCCTGGCCTGGGCGGCCTGGTGTGAGACTGGGACCCCTCACTCCTGAGATGTCCCTCCTTGTTTTTATCTGCCACATGTGGCTGTGGGACCAGCCTGTTCCACGTCTACGCCTGTCCTACCAGTCTCGGTGTGGTTTCTTCTTTAATTCTGTAGTTGTAGGACTTCCATTCAGCTCAATTTCTGACAGTTCTGAATGATGGCTGTTCCATAATTTAGTTGTAATTTTGACGTGGTTGTGCAGGGAGGTGAGCCGTGTTTACCTATGCTACCAGCTTGACCAAAGCAAGGATGATTTCGGATTCCCAGGATTTAAAGAAAAGACTTTAGTCTTTCACCATTATGTAGAATGTTGGCTGTAGGTTTTTCATAGATGCCTTTTATTGTGTTATGAATGTTTCTTTCTATTCCATTTGCTGTGATTTTTTTAACCAATAGTAGGTATTGAATTTCCTCAAATGCTATAGCTGCATCTATTATCATATTGTTTTTCTCCAATATTCTGTTAATACCGTGAATTACCTTGATGATTTTAAAATGTTAAAACAATTTTACATTTTGCATAACCTCACTTGCTTATGCATATTTCCCTTTTTATTTATTGCTGGATTCTATTTGGTGATACCTTAGTCAAGATTTTGCAACTAAATTCACAAGGGACATTGGCCTCTACCGTTTTGTTTCTTTTTATGTTCTTGCTGTTCTGTTTGTTTGGTTTTTTTTAAATAATGTTTTTGTCCAATTTGGTATCAGGATAATGCTGGCTTCAAAAAAAAGTTGGCAATAATTCCCTCCACTGTTGTTTTCTTAAAAAATTTGTGTACGACTGGTATTGTTTCTTCATTAAATGTTTGATAGAACTCATGTGAATTCATCATCTGAGGTTTTAAATTATGAATTCAGTTTTTCAAAACATATTGGGCTATTCAAATTTTCTACTTTTTCTTGTGTCAGCTGTAATTTTCAGATAATTTATCCATTCAAGTTGAATATTTATTGGCATAGGTTGTTCATCATAACCTCTCATTATCGTTTAGTGTCTGTAGTTTCTGTAGTCATGTCTTCTCTTTCATTCCTGATAATGGCAATTTGTGTCTTCTTTTTTTTTCTTGATTAGTCATTCATCTCTTTTATTGATCTTTGCAGAGGAAAAGATGTGCTTTTGTTTCTATTTTGTTTTCTGTTATTTTAGATTATTGATTTCTACTGCTATTTTTTTCCTTTCTTCTTTTGGTTTAATACACTCTTATTTTTCTAGTTCCTTAAAGTAGAAGCTTAAATCATTGATTTCAGACATTTCTCTTTGTCCAATATAAATATTCAAAACTATAATTTCCTCTCTAAGCACTGCATTAGATTCATCCCACAAATTTTGGTATGTCATATATTCTTTATCATTCAAATCAAAATATTTTCTAAGTTTTCTTGAAATTTCTTCTTTAACCTATAGGTTACTTAGCAGTACATTGTTTAACATATAAATATATAACATTTTCTAATTTTCTTTTTATATTGATTTTTATTTAATTCTGTTGTCATCACAGAACATATTCTGAATAAGTTCAGTACTTTCAAATTTACTGAGACTTGTTTTGTGGTCAAGCATATAGTCTACCTCGGAGAATATTCCACAGGCACTTAAAAATAGCTGTATTCTGAAACTGTTAGATGTAGCATTCTATAGATGTTAATTAGATTGAAGAGGTTGTCCATGTCTTCTACATTCTTACTAATTTTCTGCCTGGTCGTTCTTTGGTCAGTTATCGAGAAAGGTTGAAATCTCTAAATTTTAATTGTAGATATGTCTATTTTTTTCTTTTAGTTCTGTCAAGTTTAGCCTCATGTGTTTTAAGTTCCACTTCTAGATGCATACACATTTAAGAAAGTTATATCTTCCTAATGTATTGTCCTTTTATTATTATTAAATATCCATTTTTATCATGGCTAATATTCTTTGTTTTGAAGTCTACTTTGTCTGACATTAATATAACCTTTACAGTTTATATATGATCAATGCTTACATAGTTTATCTTTTTTCCTTTTCCTTTTAAACTAAATGTGTCCTTATATTAAAATTTTGTATTTTGTAGACATTATTTTGTTAGATCTTGGTTTTTCATTCAGTCTGAAAAATATCACACTGAATATAATTATCAATGTGGTTGGGTATAAATCTACCATCTTGCTATTTGTTTTCTATTTTTCCCATATTTTCTTTGATTCTTTAATGTTTCTTTTCCTGCCTTTTGGACTAATTGAGTATTTCTTAGTACTCATTTTATGTCCTATATTGACTTCTACACCTATTTGATTTTTGCTCTTGGAATATATATATATATATATAAATTTTTTTAAACACATCAAAGCCTACCTTCAAATATATGACTTTATGTATAATGTAAGAAATTTACAACCATATATTTTCAATTCTCTTTTGATCCTTGGTACTAAAATATGTTATTATTTTTGCTACAAACACCCTTTTCTTTTAAATTAAAAAAAAGGAAAGTTTTATATGTTTTCCCACACTGGCACTCTTCATTCCTTTATGTAGTTCTGAGTTTCCATCTGGAATCATTTTCTGTCAGCCTGAAGAACTATTAAAATATTTATTGTAATGTCAATCTGCTGATAATGACCTGTAAACTCTGTAGGTTTGTTGGTCTGAAAATGGTTTTACCTTAACTTTTTTTTTTGAGGGATATTTTTCTTTGGATGTAAAATTCTCAGTTGACAGTTTTCTTTCAGTGCATTAAAAATGATGTTCCATTGTCTTCTTGCTTGTATTGTTTCTAGCGAGAAATTATCAATTCACTTACCTCTGTTTCCCTGTATGAAATGTGTCTTTTTTACTAATTACTTCAAAGATTTTTCTCTGTATCACTGTTTTTCAGCAAACTGATTATGGCATACCCTAGTATGACATTTTTTACATTTTGTTTGGTGTTCATTGAGCTTCTTGGATTTGCAGGCCTTCATAAAGTTTGGAAAATTTTCACCTATTATTTCTTCAAATATTTTCTCCAATCTCACCCTTCAAACACCAACTTATTTCAGAGACTCAAATTATGTATATATTTTTGAAGTGTTTGATATTTTCACACAGATCATGGAGGCTCTGTTTATCTTATTTTCAGGTTTTATTCTTTTTGAGCTTTGGTTTGGATAGTGTATCTATTGCTATGTCTTCAATTTCATTCATCTTTTCTTTTACAGTGTCTAAATAACTGATAAAACTACCTAGTGTATTTTCTATCTCATGTATTATATTTTTCTCTAGAAGTTCCATTCATTTTTTTGTTGTTATTGTTTTCTTTTCTCTCCTCATTTGATTGGATAGGTTGTATTGGTGACAGATATAATCATAAGCCCAAATTGGCGAAAGTGATTCCTAAAATCAACTCAATAAATCCAATATTAGTTGTATAGTAGAATTAAAGAGCCCCCTTACAAATGTCCAAAGGAAGCATGACCCCTGTATCAGTACAGGAGCAATATAAGTATTAAAAAACAACAACAACAACAGAGAGTGAGTAGGCATAATAGATAGAAGACATGCTTTTGAATCAGATACTTATGTAACCTTGGGAAAATTCCTTAACGGTTTTCTTATATGGACAATATAGAAATAATAACTTCTAAATATGGCTGTTAAGAAGATTAAGTGCATACACACACACACACACACACACACACACACACACACAAAACTCAGTGCCTGGCACATAGTAGGAATCCAATAAAAGCTCATTCTCATTATTTTATTATTTTTAAACCTGTATAAATAATTCCCGTCTCCTCTCCAGAAAGTTTATCCTTGTTTTATATCTAAACTATTTGTCTAAATTTTGAGCCCATATAGAATAGAACCCAAGTTCCAATCTTTTGTGCTGTTTCAGGTTATAATCACACTTTTTAAAATGACAAATGTAAAAATACAAAATCATCCTCCCTCATAGAACAGCTGGACACTTATTATTTTGCATGGATTGCTAAGAAAACCCCTTCTCCATAAACAGGCACCCATCTGTTGGTTCAGTGAAGCCTAGCAAACATAACTGCCACAATTATGGCAGGACACATTTTTAAAACCGGGATAGTTTCTGTTTACACTGTTTTAATTGTTGAGATGGGACCTGTATCAGACCATGTGAGTCTTGAACCGGGTACTCATTGAGCTAGATTCCTTTATAATCAGGATGAACATATACCCTAGTTTGCCTAGAACTATTCCAGTTTATGCCTGTTGTCCCGGGATAATTATTAATAGTGCCCCCCTTTCCTTCCCAAAAGTGTTCGAAAAATCAGTTACATGGTCACTCTATCTATCAATATAATTACTCTTTACCAACAATACTCTGCAACTCCTGGTAGATACTATAAATACTACTGTGCTATTGTTACTCTTAAAACAGATTGAGGGTTAGGACTTATATTAACATCTGGAATGTGAGAAACACCACCTGGTGAAGCAAATTACTTCCATGCCAAGCTCATTGTAAATTTAGAGGAAACACACTGCAAGTTAATTAGAAAATGAAAGAGGAGCCGTAGATCTCAGCAGTACTGCCAAATGGATGTTTACAGAATGAGGAGATACAGATGGGGTTGTTAGATCAGAAAGTTAATATTTGCAAATCTACTGCCCACTAACAATCCTTGGCTTCTAACGTGGCTACTGTATGGTAATTCTCAAGGGTTGAGGGTGGAGGTGAGGAAGAGTGGTTGGTGGATGGAGAAGATGTCAAAATCTAAACAGAGGATAGGTATATATAATTAGAAGAGGTATATTCAATGTAGTATTACATATAATTTAACATTTGAAGAACAAAAATACCCATTGTTTTCTCAAACCAAGGAAAGTTTAATCAAAACCTCTACTGGTGAGGTTATACAGAGATTTGCAAATTAGGGCTCATCGCTCAAAGGCTAAAATTTATCATAATCTTGAGGGAGATGGTGGTATTCGTTTTCAATTTTTGATGGTAAAATAAATACAACCAAAAGGATATATAAAACCCACAAATATATTTTAAAAAATAAGATGGAAACAGATTTGCCTATTAACCAGCTCAAGAAATAAAGCATGCTTTCTAATACCTCCCTCCAGTGCTATTTTCTCCCTCGTCTACCTCCAACAGGTGACCTCAATTCTAAAACGTTGTTAATCTCTGCCTTATAGCTTGTCACTTAGATATAGATCCCAAAACAATATGTTGTTATGTGTAACCTGATTCTGAACTTTTTATCAACAGAATCATAATGTAGGCATTCTATGGTTTGCTTCTATTGCTCAAAAAAGTATGTTTTTGAGATTCATCCAAGTTAATCCCGGTAGCTTTAATTAAGTTTTATTGTTGTATAGTAATTCATCATAAAATAGATTAAAATTGGACAATTCTATTGGATAGTTTGGATATCCTCTTTGATGACTATTTGGATAGTTTTGTGGATTTTTGGCTTATGAGTAATTGTTCTGTATCCTTGTAAATTCCCCTTGGGCATGAGTGCAAGAGTTTCTCTATGGCACACATCTAGGGATATAATTCCTGGTTACAGGTCACATGCGCATGCAACTGTGCTAAGAAATGCCAAACTCTTCACCAAAATTGCTGAGTCAACTAATACTCCTACCTCCACAGATGCAAGAGTTTGCTTATCCATGTCCTTTCCAATAATTGCTATCTGTAGACTCATTTTTTTCCCTATCTGGTAGAAGCAAAATCATATTGTAGTTTTAATTAGCATTTCCTTGATTACTATTGAGATTATGCTTTTAAAGTTTCATTTTTAGCATATTATTTTAGCACACTGTTTTGTTTTGTTTTTTTACTTTCTATGAGACATCCATTCATATTTTTCCTTATCTTTCTTTTTTTTTAAGATTATTTATTTATTTTTAGAGACAGGAAGGGAAGGAGAAATAGAAGGAGAGAAACATCAATGTGTGGTTGCCTCTCACACGCGTCCTACCAGGGACCTGGCCTGCAGCCCAGGCATGTGCACTGACTGGGAATTGAACTGGCAACCCTGTGGTTCGCAGGCTGGCACTCAATCCCCTGAGCCACGCCAGCCAGGACTTTTTCCTAATATTTCTATTAAGATGGCTTGCTCTTACTGACTCGAAGGAAGGTCCTTATACATTTTAGATAGTAATCCTTCCCTGTTTATATGCATTGAAGATAATTTCTCTCACTTTGTGAGATGATTTTCATGTTCCTTATGGTGTCCTTTTGATGGCTATAAATTCTTAATTTTAAATCAATCCAATTTAACAATAATTTCTTTTATGACTGTGAATTTTTAAATTAAGAACCCCTCACTGCATTGGGATCATAAAGACATTTTCTTACATGTTTTCCCACCATATATATAGCTTTTCCTTTCACATTAAGTATTTAACCCAACTAAAATTGGTTTTTCTGTATGTTGAAGTGGAGTAATACAATAATTTCATTTTTCCCAATATGGTTTACAATTGCTTCAACAGCATTTACTGAAAAGTCCATGCTTTATCATCTGTTATACAATAGTATCGCTGTCATATTTGGACATTTCTGTTTCTGGACACCTTATTACGTTACACCGACCTCTTAGTATAATCCTGCATTAATTCCATATTGCCTTAAAGCTTTACTATTAGACTTGATATTTGGTACAGCAAGTTCTTCAGGAGCAACTATTTTGGAGTCTTTATTCTTCCATGTAAATTTTAGAATCAGATTGTTGAGGACAATGAAAAGCACTGTTGGGGTTCTCTATTGGAATAGCATTAAAATCTTATCATCTTAATATTTGGAGTTTTCTTATTCAAGAACATGTTCTCTTTCTCCACTAATTTAAATTTTATAAATTTCTACATAAAGAGCTTATATATCTTTTCTGAGATTTTTTCCCCTTGCACTTTATACTTTCATTGCCATTTTAAGTACTATCTTTATTGTTAAAATTTCATTTTCTAACTTCAAATTGCTATTGCAGGGACATAAAATTCATGTTTGCATACTGGTTTGGTCCCAAGCAAAGCTATTAACTCTTGACAATGAAAATAGTTTATGTGTATTTTATCTGTAATTTGAGTGGGAAATTTTCTATACAATCATGATATCTGCAAATAATGACAATTTTGTACCTTCCTTTCCAATCTACATACCTTTTATATCTTTTTCTTTTTCTACTACTGACTGGTAGCTCTTGCAGGGGGGAAAAAAAAAAGATGGCTAGGAGTGGTTTCTCTGGAGGGTGATGTTACACTAGGAGGTCTCAACCTTCGCCCTCCATAACAACAGCATTTTAATGACTACTTGTGAATTAAAATAGCTCTGAGAGAGCGTTTAAGAAGCTACAGTAACCAGTGGAACACAACTGAGGATGGCTGTGTAGAAAATTGTGGGAAGCATTTTACCGGCACAGCTTGGTGCCAAGAGGGAGCCCCTGGACCACGATTTCCCCTCATGGAGGAAGGAGATCAGGGGCCCCCAGCATCCTCGGCCACCACGACAGACATCCACAGCACAGCCTTCGCCACCCAGGGTCCCCACAGCCTTTCCATGCTTGGAGAGCTCATTGCTTCTTAGCACTGGAAAGATGCCTCTTGCCTACCTGCCCCACAGCACGGGCATCCGTTAACCTACTGAAAGATGTCGTGGTTACTTTCATGTTTTGGCAATTATGAATAAAGCTGCTATAAATATTCATATGCAGGTTTTGTAGACATAAGTTTTCAATTAATTCAGGCAAATACCAAGGAGCACGAATGCTGAATTATATGGTGAGAGTGGGTTTAGCTTTGTAAGACACTGCCAAACTGTCTTCCAAAGTGGCCGCGCCATCCTGTATTCCCACCAGCAGTGAATGATTGCTGGCAAGGCGGCGCCACAGCCTTGCCAGCACGGCGTTGTCAGTATAATGGATTTGGGCCATTCTAATAGGGGTGCCATGGTCTCTCGCCTAATTTGCAATTCCCTAATGACACACGTTGCCCAGCATATTTACACATGCTTATCTGCCATTTATGTATCTTCTTTGGTCATGTGTCTTGTTCAGGTTTTTTACCCACTTTTTAAAAATCAGGTTTTTTTCTTATTGCTGATTTTAAGAGTTGGTATGTTTTTGGATAATAGTTCTTCGTCTGTAAAGACAAGTCTGAGTCTTGTCTCTTCATTCTCTTGATGGTGCCCTTCACAGAGCAAAAGTTTTTAACTTTAATCAATTCCAGCTTATCGATTATTTCTTTCATGGATTATAACTTTGGTTTTGTATCTGAACGGTCGCCTCCATACTCAAGGTTACCTGAATTTTCCCCTATGTTATCTTCTGGGAGTTTTACTGCTGTGTGTTTTGCATTTAGATCTTTGAACCATTTCGAGTTAATTTTTGTGAGGCGGAAGGCTTGCATCTGGATTCATTCCTTCCCATGCATATGGCAGAGGGTCCAGTGCCACAGGCTGCACCACCGAAGGTGAGGCAGAGTGACCTGAGCCGGCGCCACGACAGAGACCAGTTCTATGCCTGCAAATGCCGGGAGGGGCTCGGACGAAGAACAAAGGCAACCGGGCATTGGAGGAGGTGATAAAATTGGAGTCCAGCCTTGGGAAAAGTACATCACCGCTACTGGGCTGGAAAGGGAGGGCCACCTCCAGACGGCATCAGTTCCAGAGGTAGAGAACGCAGAGGGTACACGCACGTGTGTTCATGTTTTATGATTTGTTATTGACACTTTGGGAAAAGCTGAAAATGAATCCCAACTTTATCCTCCATCCCTCTCGTGTGTGATTCAAGTCTGGGGAGTGTCAATGTTCTTTCAGAATTACTTGCGAATTGCTCTTGTTTTCGTCATTTGCATGACCTGCTGAGTGCGAATGGTGAGGGCTACACACCGCCCTTCTCCCGAGGGAGCAAGCAGCTACTTAATTTATCCTAAACGGCTTAGTGAAATAAAGCTTCTGTTGCCTCACTTATGACCAGGGACCTAAAGAGATCTCCTAATTTTTGTCCTCAAATAAATAAGACAGCAGTTTACCTAAACGCAGGAAGATAACATTAAAGGAGTCAACGAACATCACAGTCTTAAACTTCACTAAGTGGCAAGTGACTGGAGTCTGGGCTTAATTAGTACTCTGTGCTAAGTGAGAAAATAAAGTTTCTAGATTCTTGGTTTATATAAAATGATCTAGGTCCAACTGTTTCCCGTATTCAGATGATCTTGACGTTCTTATGGCACGCGTGATACATAAAATGAGAGTTTACAGATGACACCGTGAGCTTCCCGCTTTAAAACAGGTACCCGAGAGAATGACAAATAGATTCCTGGGGCCAGTTAAACAGAACTTAGCTAAATTAATAGCACTTTAAACCTCTTCATTCTCACCATGCTTATGATCCTGGAGTGCAGGCAAGGCTGGGGCCCTGTTAAACTCGATAGCCTGCTTTGTGCTTTTTAAATCTCAGACAGATCCTTCGGCTGGGACGGAGGACTGGCTCACTCCCCTTGGTGACCACCCTTGGAGCGGCTGCTGAGAGCTAAGGGTCAGTAGAACTGTCCCTGAATGTATAAGGTGAAGCCTCTCTCTACAGAATCAAGAATGTACACCAGATAACCTGCTGCTCAGCTAGTCCCCAAGGCTACTGATATCTCGAAGGGGAACATTAAGTGCCAAAGATGAAAGGTGCCAGTGTGATAATTAGAGTCGAGGGCACAGTTGGTCCAGGCTCGCACTGGCACATGTGAGGCGGCCTAGAATACGTCTAAAGGAATTGTTATACTTCCTTGCAAAATCTGTCCCATACATTTTTTGGAGTTATTTTCAAGGGAAAAAAGTTTAAAAAAACAAATGAACTCGTTAAAGCATAGTTTCTATTCTGACTCTCATGCTATAATGAACGTAGATTTGCAATGTGATGAGGCTTAAACTTCAGGGCATGCTCTTTACCCAGGCACATGGTAACATTTTTGTAAAATCTGAAAAAGACCTTTTATTCCTGACCGGTGAAGATGCTGTCTCTTCTCCTAGTCTTCCCTTCCATCGGGCACTGGAGCAGCTGTGCACTCAGGGCTCTGGCTACAGGGAAGGTGAGTTGGGAGATATTTTGGGTTAACGGTATATATTTACATGGCTTGCAGTCCACTCTGAATATGGTTAAAGAATCGTTCGCTGTTCTGCTGAAGGAATGGATTCCAGGAATCACTCCACTGTCCCCTGGCCCCCCTCACCCCATGTCACAAGGAGGGTGCCGAGCAGGGGGTGGCAGCACAGGGGAGCACGGTCTTTGGACCTGGCACCTGCGGTGGGAACGTGGTGGAGAGGAAACCTGGTCTGAACATCAGACACCTGCAAGTGCAAGGAGAAGATCCCAGTTTCATGGACAACAAGTCAAAGCAAAAGTTCTTACCTACTGGGAATATTTGATAACTCAGAATATATGATTACAAACCCGTCAAAAAATAACATTCTTTGTCATCTAACTCCTTTATAAAAGCAATAAAAATCATTCTGATATCAACAAGAAAACTGTAACAAAAACAATTTCAAATCATGCCAAGGTTAATTCATCAAGGTGGTAAGTTTCAAACAGAAGTAATAAAGCGGACCTTGAATTACTGAATAGCCTAGCTAATAAGGAAAAGTAAATCATCTGAACACATTGGGAAAATATTGAAATATCTTGCTGATTTGACATAAAATACTGGTGGGGATGAAGGTAACATCGGTGAGGACATCAATGACAAACTGGCTCACGAGCGTTATTAATTCAACAGCTACAATAAAAAGACAAAGAAGAGAAGAACGTCCTAAGAAGCCCGAAGATGAAGCTAAGAAGTGTAACCCACAGTATCGTCCCCTCTTATTCCGGGAGGGCCTCAAACTCACCTCTTGGTGCCCAAATAAAATGTATTCAGGCTAAACCTTGAAGAAAGGATTGGGTTGAATACAACTAAAATGAAATCAAAGAAAGCCTGAGAATTAGGAGATTTGCCACTTCCCCCCCACGTCGATCAGAACAGAGGCCTCCCTGTGGCCCAGAGAGCAGGCCCGGGGTGTTGACTGTCCGAACAGGCCCCTAGCTCCCACTGGGCTCTGGCAGCAGTGTGGTATCATTACAAGTTACATCCTTAGCCCAAACCAACAAAACCCTCAACACACGTGATCGCTATGTGACCTCCACAGCGTAGGGGCTCAAATAGGAAAATACCCCCGGCTACTTCAGCAAAGCTACGGAGAAGTCGGCGCCTGTCACAGCGCTACTGTTGTCGTTGTGTTTAATAGACACGATCAGTTTCCACATCAGAAGAGGTTAAGGACCTGAGAAGAAAGCTACAGTTTTCAATACAGTGTTATGCTCATATTAGTGCTATGACTTACACTACTCATGTTATTTTGATAATACATTATATTCTTCACCTTTCAGAATTATCATAGAACAATGTCCGAACAGATAATTCTCTAAAACTCATGCTGTTAACATACCCAATGCCAAGCAATGGGAGTATATTACTAATTATTATTTATGTCGCTAACGCTGAGATCCTGACATATACATGCAAAGATGGGGTCTCTTCTGTTATTACAAGAGCGCCACCTGTTCATTAAAAAATACTCTGAGAATACAGATCTGCAAAAGGGAGAAAATTACAGATCCTAAAGTTCAACGGAGGCTGAAACCACCGGTTTGGCTCTCCCTCCCATCAGCCCTGCCTGGTGGGCACACCCTTCATCTCTGAACCACAGGCTGTGGGTGACACCCACTGGCGTGCCATGAGGACACTGCTGCCGTGGCAGATGGCCACTGACCGTTCGGCACTGATACAATGCTTTTTAAGGGGTTTTTACACATGTCACATGTATTCTGTTTTGATTCTTTCACTCATCCTTACACTGCTTGTACCTGACAGGGAATCCTGCACAGTGTAACATAGATGACCAGCTACACCGTAACACAGAAGACCAGCTAGTCAGAAGCAGGTATTAAAAGAAAAAGCAACGCACAGAAGTCTCCTGGCCTAGCCGCTTTTAAACCAGAGAATAGCTTTTTTAAGGTAAATTAAATTATAGTAAAGCCATTCATAATACAATCTGCTCTTCCTCAAGTTGAAGGAAGCCCTGTGGTGCGGTGTACTTGGGCTGGGGAGATAGCGAGCCAGCCCCTGGAGAGGCTCGGACACCAAAACGCTTGGGGAATCAGAGAACTGGGACAGAGACCCCGTCACCGACTCGCCCCTCTTGCCACTGTTCATGCAGATTTAAGTGGGCACAGAGCGCCCAGGCTGAGCCTAACGTGTTCACATGTGAGAGGAACATGTCTGGCCATGTCTGGAGGGCTGGTGTGGGCACAGGCAAGGCAATTTGCAAGCATGCTAAGGAAACTTCTGGCAAAGCCAGCCATCCTAAAGGAGAGCCACAAGCAGGGCCAAGCATCAGAGGGGAGCAGGATTTTGAAAGGCTTCTGGAGTGTCTATCACTTGGGGATTGTCCCCAGAGTGAAGCGGCTGAGTAAGACCCAAGGCGCATTTCAGGTGAAGCTCTGAGAGAGACCAGAGGAAAGAGAAGAGGCTGCGGGCCCACACAGCCCGGCGCTCGGCGGCGGAGGGACGCGCCGGAGCTCAGAACACAACACGAGCGCGCGCGCGCGCGCACACGCAGAGAACACAGCAGCCGGGGCGCGCCCTCCGGCCGGCTCCGAGGAGCGACAGGGGAGGTGTGCGTCCGGCCGCCGGGCTGGACGGCGAGGGCAGAAACCGCAGAGAAACGCCTTCACACATCTGACTCCGTAAAAATTCAAAAACCTCTGTTAAAGAAGAAACAAACCCAGGAGCAAAATTAAAAGACAAGGGAAAACCTGAGTACAATGTCTATGTAATACACTATCAACCAAAGATTAATATCACTTCAAAACGCTCTTATAAATCAATAAGGAGATAATCACCACCACCACCAAGCCTCCCAGCCCCCAAAAAGGAAAAGAAGAACGTCAAGGGGTAATTCACCAAGGGAGAAATAGAAATAGAAAATATGTATATTTTAAAAATGTGCAAACATTTTAGAAATGAAAGACATGTAGCTATCTTATACTAAAAGCCTTCAGTTATATAATGTATTTTATTGTAGCCCTACCGTTAGTCTGCACATCTGGGTGTGTATTCCAGCTTTTGGATTAAAATACCAGCTCTGCTACATACTAACTATGGGATACTGGTTAAATTATTCAGCCTGTAACCACCTCAGAACTCTCACTTGTAAAATACAGACAGCCACATTACCTGCATTACAGTCGTGTCAGGAGCGAGCGAAATTGCGCACATAACGCACCTGGCACGCGGTGAGAGCTCAGTAAGCATTTGCTACATGGTTTTATTGGTGCCTTTTCCGATCTATTGGGTCATAATGAGACTGTTGGCTAATTAGAAATCTGGATCATCTTACTCCTCCCAGCTTTGTTCAGTCACCCCAAGATTATGTACACACACGTGAGCAAAAGATAATGGACAATTGTTATTCAAGACTGAAATACTAGTGCCAAAAGGAGGAAAACAATTGACAATTATTTGGGTCTTGATTTTCAAAAAGCCGTTCCAAAGGGTGATTTGGCTCCAAAGCGAGTCCTGGCCCCCTAATTTTTCTGTTAGTAGAAACACTTTACATGTTCTTTGAAGTCACGAGGCAAGAATCAGGGTTAAAAGACAGGTATACAACTTAAATTCAGGAATTCCTGTATCAAAAGGTACTTTTACGTCATGAATGAAAGTATTTTATCATTTTAGAACTTACATTTTAAATGTGAAAGTGTTAAAAAAGGTTAGTCAGTCATTCCTTTCCTTGGGGCAGCTAGCGAAATGCAGATGGTGACATATTAGATCTATTTTTAAACACAGGTATGATGTGTATAGAGAGAGTTCTGTATTAAAGTGATCCAGATGAGAAGTAAAATTATTTAGCCATTGTGCTAATGGGCTTGAGATACTAATAATGATTTCCAGGAAAACATTTTAGAAATATTCTTCTTAACATAAAAACTCTCAGTAAAACACGTAATTATAGCAACGAAAGTCACCCGACGCTGCCAAACCAGAGACAGGAAGCCTTCTGACTTGACAGGGGGGGTCGCCCCTCAGAGAACAGAGCGGTCCCCGGGGCCGTAAAGCGCAGGAAAGCCAGGGAGGCGGGACTTGGCGGAGAGAAGTCACTGCACCCGCGGAGAGAAGTCACTGCACCCTGGCACCTTTAAGTGCCCTTTATGAATCGAACAACACGCACTGGTTTTACATCGCGGGAAATAAGGGAGAAAATCCAAAGGTGAAGGGAAAGATTTGGGTGGGGGCGGTGCAGGGAGAGAGAGGCTGACCGAGGCGGATAAGCACAAAAACACAAGAGAAAAAGAAAGGGCTACAGAAGGACAGTTCAGAGAACATAGACAGACAGGACATGACTCAAGACAGACAGACAGAGGGGAGCAGAAACGCATACGTGGAACGCGAGCGGCACAAAACGTGCATGGTGACCACTTAGCAACAAAAAGACGTCGCGGGAACACGTGTTTAAGGGGTCATATACTTCTCTTGTGGCCTTTCATCTATGAAACCACTGGAGGTGACCAGCTACAGGCATCCAGACAGCCACAGCGCCTCTCACTGGGCCCCACGGGCTGGGTGACATTAACGTAACGGTTGCTTCTGGCCCAAAGTCTAGAAGTTGTCCACTCCCACACGTGACAATTAAAAATATTACATATTCTGCGGCATATCTTAAAAAAGAAGGCTAGAAATAATAAAGAATACATCCTCTGCAGTTTTTGACATTTCACAAAGGAAAAAGCACAAACCATTCCCCCCTCTACTGAGAGGTGTTTCAAACAGACACACTTTCATTTAAATAAATTAGTCATGTGACGGGAATTTTAACTTGAAATTGGCAAAATCTCTTTTACTTCTCATACATAAAAACCTTACATTTTAATTGTAATAAAGTGTGAATCCCTTTTTAACCTGGATTTTTAGAAGGTGTCACCCATTGTGGTCTCGAAGAGGATGTTAAGGTACTCGCCTCCTTGAAAATATTTTAACATACGCTACCAGAAAACGTGCCTTCTTCTACTTTTAGCCTTAAGAGAGCAAATCATACGAAACGTCTGTGGTTTCTTCTATTTATAAAACAATCCCTTTTGGGTCTTACCATGGAGCAGCAAAGTGTTGAGTTCCTTTCGATTTCTTTCCTTCAAAGAAATTATAACCTCTGGTTAAATAACCTCTGATTACAAATCAAATCCAAGATATTGTTTGACAATGAGATGCTTTATTAACCTTCATACATGTGCTATATATGAATTCTGTGAAAAATAATGGGTATCAAATTATTTTGGATCTAGGTCTCTGCGTTATAAAGTCTGTCCCCGAAAGATGTCATCTCAGGCTGCAAACACGCGGATGACAGAAAATCAGCAACATCTTTTCCTGGTTAAGACAAGTGTCAGCTGACTTGCCTGTGCGATCACAAGTCCTCCTAGCAAAGTACCCGTCTCTGCACCGTGTCCTCTCCAGGCAGGTCCGCCAGACGGAGCACCGGGACCAGCGCGCGCCCGGGCTTGGCAGGAGGTCTGCACGGGGTCGGCCCTGGGAAAGCCATCTTTCCCTCAGCCAGATGACTCTACTTGAACTACTCCGGGGTTTCTTGGAGGGGTGAAACTTCTAGAAAAAGGAGAGTGAGAGAGAGGAAAAGGTCTGAATAGTGAAAGGAATACACAAATGATCCAGCTGAGGTACACCAAAGCTGAGGGAAAGGAAGGTGAAGCTGGGGAAACAGGCGGTTTTGCAAAATGTTCTCTGGCATAACAGAGCTGCCCGGCGTGGCTGGGCCGGCCGAGTCACTGGCGAAGGCCTCCCACGCTCTTACCAGGCATGGGTGTCTCTGCCACGAGGTGCTGGTGGCTGGTAAACAGTTCGGCCGAGTCTTGTTCTACTGCCCTCTCCTCTAGGTCTGACTCTGGGATCGGAGCACAGCCACCTAGTTGAGAAATACAAATGATATTTTAAACAGTGTGTCGGAAAACCTGCCTCTTCACACGGCAACCGCAGCTTACAACAGCGTAGCAATCATAAAGATAATAAATGATGTGACAACAGACTTCAGGAGCAGCCCAGAAAGAATAATCTTAAATGCCTCTCTTTGGTGAAAATACTGGGAATGAGTTATTGCCCCTGAAGACATATTATACCAATGATCGATCACACAGCAACAGCAGCAATGAGGTTGTCTTTAAGCTTATCCTTCTTAAAGGCGGAAAGGACAAAACCTGGAGCATCTGTGGTATCCATAGGACCGTGGCACTTCAGCAGGAACTGCCTTTAATACCAGAGCATCAAAATGATAAAAAACAAAGCACACTGATCACAAGGGAACGACGCTTCCTTGAGCACAGAGGAAGGCTGCTGGTGTTCTGAGGTGGCGACCCTGGGGTATTTCTCTGGAATTCGATTCCATCCCTGAATCCCAACACTTGACCGCACAGATACACACACCTCATCATTCAACAGCAAAGCCACAGCCTGCGTTGGGGAAGCTTTCAATTCCCAGGCACGTCCAAGGTGACCTGAAGACGAGCTGGCACCACTGCCCTTTGGGAATCCTGGGCATAAATCACCCGATTTTCCGCACCAGAACCTTGCAGGGAAACCCGTGTGAGCACGCCCTGACCGCGTCTACAACTTGATTTGACCAATTTGCCCTCATTTCCTGGATACACACGAACATGCTGTACACTGTACATATTTTCTTTCCCAAGCCATTCTTCTTGCTAATGAAGTGCGATTTTTTTCTTTTTTTCTGAGGTTTCTCACACACTGAGTCCAAAGCCTCCATTCTCAGGGTGGGCTTCACAGGTGAGTGGTTTATGAAGAAAGAGAGGGAGGGGGTCAGCGGCCCTGATTTGTAAACCATACCGTTTGGCCCTCCACAGCAGCTCCGACGAAGAAATTGGTGCTGAGGAAAACCTGGGAGAAGGGCATTTCCACACTCGTGAAATAAGAGTCGGCGGGAGCCCCGGAGGGTTCCCAAGCAGGAAGTGTTAGCGTCATCCGTCGATGCGATGGGACTAGCCCAGCGATACCTGAAAACGGCCAGGGCCCCTTCCAGGAGAACCAGGGATTTTTAAAAATTGAATTTATTGGGGGTGACACTGGCTCACAAAACCATACAGCTTTTACTCGGCTTATTTTTAACCTCTTCCGCAAGCCTGCAGATCGTGGTAACAGTAACCATCATTAGTAAGTACTTTCAAAATGCCAGAAACTCTGCCCATATTATCTCATTTAACCGCTACGAACCCCACCACGAAACAGACATTCTTCTTCTCAAGGTACAGAGAAGAAAACTAAGCTTGCACGAGATCTGGTAGCCCACCAAGGTCACAGATTCCTGTGGAGTGAGACAAAACTCACGCCCAGAGTCCTAGAGTCCTAAAGCCCCTGCCACCCAACCGTCGACTACACGGCCCCAGTTTCAGCGTCAGCTGAAGAGACCTCGGGTGTCAGCAGGCTTTACCCCCCAAGCGCGGCTGCTGGGAGCGCTGCTGAGAGCGCCGTGAAGGCCGGGCCATCTCCGAAGGGCCGGGGCCTCTGGAGAAGCCTGAGAAACAGCAGTCTTCTTCTCCTGCTGGGCCCTCCACAACCGATGAGAGCTGGGGCACGTGGGGCAGGGATGGTGTCTGTCCACAAGACAAACGGCAGAGAGGGACAGGAGGGGTGCGCCCTGCGGGACAGGGCCCTGATCCCAAGAAAAGGGGCTGAAGCCTGGCCCCGTTTCTCATTCCAAACTTACAAACCACATTAAGTCATTTCTCCATCCCTGAGGCAGAGAAAGGGCGGGAGTGGGGCAAGGCCAGGAATATTGTACTCGTGCACCTACCATCACACACAAGGAAGCTTCGGGAGTGGGGAAGCGGTGCCGCCAGCCAGCAGGTGGGGAAGAGGGCAGGAAACCGCAGCCACAGGATGTCATCCAAACGCACGTCACATGTGTAGCACACGCGAGCCAACTGGCAAACGCAAGCGAGAGCTGGGCACCCACTGACCTGTAAATCATAGCTTGTGGACCTACTGTGTGCTGGGCACTTGGCTTTGAATTCTCCGTGGATTAACTGACTCAGTTCTCAAACAACCCTGTTAGAAAGGGCGTGGTGGCCCCATGGTAAAGGTATTGATATCAATTTGTGAAGGAGGTCAAGATAAAAGTTCCTAAAGGTGGAAGTCTGAAGGGGCAGGGTTCATACAACAAGCTGACCTACCCATGGGGCCAAAGGCCCAGCTCTGCGGGAAGAAGGAGGAGGAGGAGGAGGAGGAGGAGCAGGAGGAGGAGAAGGGCCTGAAACCCTGAAAAAAGCAGCCCCTCTGAAGTGGCCTGCCCTCTTTCACTCATGCCCCCCCTGTTTGAGAGCTTCCCTGCTACCTGACCTGCCAAGTTCTAAAACCCGATTCTACTCCAGGTGAATCAGGTGGTTCAGCTCACCTACCCCCCACCCCCCATCTACACTGTAACTCAAACAGCCGAAGCCAGGGGGTGGCCAGATAGTAAATTCTCTATGCTCCGCAGGACCCCCGGCCGCCGGTGGGGCTGCCCCCTCTGCCGCGCTGGTGCAGAAGCAGCCACAGACAGCACGGACACGATGTCAATGAGAGTGGGCGTTAGCCGCGTCCCAGTAAAATTCTGTTCATTAAAACAGCAGGTTGACAAGCAGTTAGTCCCCTGGCCTAATTCAAGGCTCACGGAAAGCTAATTGTCACACAATATGCTAATTCTAAAGGTTCCTAGAGGCAGTTAACAGTGCCAGGTCATAGGATAGGAGGAGGAGGAGGAGGAAGAAGAATAAGTAACCGTTTAAAAGCATACTGTTTGCCCTACTGCTATGAATGTTCTTTTTGCTTGGGCAGTGATAAACGTGTAAAAATCGATTTTACCTTTTAGAACAGTTTCAGGTGTACAGAAAAATTTAGCAGGTAATACAGAGGATTCCATATAGCCTCCCCACAGGTCCCCCTACTGCTAACGTCTTGCATTGTTGTGGTACATTTGTTATGATCGATGAACCAATATCGATACATTATCATTAACTAAAGTACGAATCTATTCAGATTCCCACACTTCTTACCTAAGTCCCTCTCTGTCCCAGGATTGCATCCAAACACCACGCGACATTCATTGCCATGTCTCCTTTGGCCTTTCTGGGCTGAGACCATTTTGCAGACGGCCCTCGTTGCTGGCGGCCTCAGCAGTTTTGAGGATTGCTCAGGTATATTGCAGAATGCCCTTCTACTGAAATTTGTCTGATTTTTTTTTCTCATGGTGAGACTGGGGGCGGGGGGGATTGAAAAGGTTTCTTTTCATACATTCTTAGGGTTGCCCATAGTCTAGGGCCATCCCCAGGTGTTCCTCTTCCTCTCTCAAAAGTGAAAGCCAAGGGGGCAATGACTGGAGAGGCCACTGAGAGGGGAGGAGGCCAACGGCGAGGCACGACTCGGGCTGGGCAGTTCCCGGGGCGGGGGCCCAGGCTGGTTCCCGCTGCAGGACCCAGGGCAGGTTACCCGTCACCCCGTCTGTACGAAGAGGGCCTTACTGGGGCCTTTCGTGAGGATTGTGACCATGGACACTTCCTCCGTGCTTAGCGTACAGCCCATTTGACCACCTCTGCCTTGCAGTAATTTTCTTGGCAAAGAAAATGCATTGTCCACAACATTTCTGTGGAATCGAAGAACTTTTGCTAATTTAAGTGTAACCACCTTCATTTAGTAAATATCAAAATGGAGGCTCAGCGAGGGCAGCAGATGCCATTCCTGTCCGAGGGTTCATTCCTGGTTCTCTTCTTCCCCAAACCACTAGAGCTTTCTCCAGAACACTTCTTTGTCCAGAAAACCCTCAGTGGATTTGCTTGTGCGAACGAGTACTTCCTTTCAAAGATACAGAAAATCCAAAGCGCTGGCAAACTACTCTTTGGGTAGATTTTAGAACCTCGCTGATTTATTGTCTTGCAACAGCGACCCCTGCAATCAATGGGGTGCATGGGTATGAGTGTTCCATTCCTTCGGGGAGGAGAAAATCTCTCTGCTTTCTTCACGTATTTAAGAGGAATGAAACAAGGAGACACGCTGAGAATCACAAATGACCGCAGACCTAGCTCTGACTTGCCAACCAAAGCATCTTCTGTTCACATGCCTGAACTGCCACTGGGGATTAGAAACAGCAGAAACCTCAGGATACACACCAGCGACATGTTCCTCTTAATCAAGATTTACTTGATGGATAAAGTGTTTTTTGAGGTTAACATTCAGATTTCATTTCAAAGATTTCTAATTCATGTGAAGTGTGGGGTATGGGTGCTTTGAAAAGAATATTTCACTGTCTTAAATATGAAGAGCTTCCCTGAGAGACTCTGACTAGTTAAAATATTCCCAGTAAATAGAGTCGTTTGGAAAAGTTTTATTCTTTAACCTCCCCCCTCCTCTTCTCTGCACGTGTGCCCATACACATGCACACAGGCATGCAGACACGTACAGCAGATTTCCTGACAATTCTCCTCTACTCTGTTAATTTTTCTAGCTTTTTAAAATACGTTTTATTTCTAGCTCAAGGAGATATAAGCTCTAAAAAGCCAAGCATTTGGCAAAACGGAATGGTGGAAGGGAGGGGAGTGGGGAGAAGACAGAGGAAGACAGGAGGTGAAGAGAAAAGGGGGAGGGAAAGGATCAATCGTCGACACATTCTGTTTCCTCTGTGTACACACTCCCACATAACGCACTTGGGGAGGCTCACTGAAGGTGTAGATGATAACACATTAAAGTATAAAAGCACGTTAGCAGTTTGAAACACGCTAACATTCGTCATTACACTAACACCTCCTAATGCAGAGTGGCAAGGACAGTGCAGAAGAACCGTGGCTAAAACACGGACAAGGCCTCCCACGAGGGCCGCAGGGGAGATAAAAAGCACAAAGCTCTGGAGGAGAAGGGGGCTGCGCTTCCCCTGATCAACCCTCCGCGGACCTCTTCTTCCAGACCCGGCTGCGATCGCAGGGCCCCATCCGACCCGCACTTGGACTTGGCATTTCCTGAACCACACACCATCATCAGGAAAGCTGTGCTTCTTGGGTGATTTTAACAAAGAGGGCGAGGTCGGGGGATACACATGCGCGTGCGTCTGTTCTGATCTCACAGGCCGTTTGGGGGAACCGACATATCTGTGGAATTGGGTTTACAAAGGTGCTCACTGAGCGGATACCTTCCAGAAAGACACACAATACAAGACTGTAAATGAATACAGCAGGCGCAGACCTCATCAAAGGAAATAAAGCCCTCGAGAACATAACACGCCGCTGACTGGGTGCTGGCCGTAGCCCCGCGAACCAGGCTGAGGGCGTGTGACGACACGCCTGTCTCAAGGAGGAGCTGGCAGGCATGGGTCCAGGTCTTTCTTGTCTCCACCTCCATTCTACCCTTCACTCTGGTGTAACGGGGAGGCACTCCTCCCCTAACCTGATACAATTTTACAGCTTCAAAATCAGCAAAGTAGGAGAAAATGCCTTTCTTTATATAGTCTTAGGTTTCCAGTTCTAACAGACGGTATTTGTTCTACAGTCTTTTTAAATCCATTCTACAACTTTTCTTTCTTGCCATATTTGCTGCTGTCATGCTGGTGACATTGACAGCAGCCCGTCCACTGGTGACAGAGATCATGATGGTTGGCCACAGACAGGCAGGTGAAGGCCCCAGTAATGTGTGTCCAGCATGACGCCTGGTGGAATGTTTGGGAGTTCAATTCCACCGTCTGACAAACTTTGATCTCCCCACACACGGTGAGAACTTAAAATGCGTTCAAGACTATGCATGTACCTGTGTTTGAAAATATTTCCATTTCACACCTCACAGCAGAGACCAAGTGTGTGAATAAAAGGGAGTCTAATATATTTTAAGAGGTCTAGCATGTGTCTCAACAAGCTTTAAACTCCCCATAAAGGCTGAATACTAAGTCCCTTGGGGTGTAAGGGCTCCAGTCCGAGAGTCTGGACTTAAGAGAGCAGGGGGCTCCTGGCACGAAGATGTTTCCGCAACTCGAATAATGATAGGTGTCCAAGTACTCTTAACTGGACCACCACTTCGAATCCAGGTCCACTTGGTTCAGAGGATTAAGAAATACAGGAACATAGCTGTTTTCATCCATTGATAATTATGTAAACAGAATGTACCAAGCAGAAAAAGAATCCTATTTACAGAAAAGCAAGCGCAGTCCATAAATCCAACGGATTGGAATAGATCCAGGGTAAGAATTTCTCCAGATGTCAGTCTGTAAACAGGGCTTCATAAAGTGAATTCCCCAATTAATTGTTGGCAAGAGTGATCTCTACACTATGTGAATGCATTATGACCCCCTACCATATGTAGGTGAATTGTTGTCCCACCCTAGAGGACGTTAATCACTTGTGATACAACAGAGCTCAGGGGGAAGAAGTTGGGGTCAGCACAACCTCTTCTGATATGGAGAGAAAGTGCCGTGGTAAACTACCAGATCAGGGGCTTTGCTCACTGAGGGAAGTGGGAATTATCCTATTCGCTTGCATCGCCTCTGTTTTTCTAACACATTTAGTTCTTAACCTGGAGCCCTTGGAAAGACACACACCCAGTAAGGACAGAAACATAGAACTTAAAAAACAAAAAAACAAAAAAACACTACTAGTCACTTTGTTTCAGTCTCCCATCACAAGGTTCCCGCATGTTAGTAAGGCCATTAACGCCTCCAAACAGAAAGACAAAAGTACTGCCAGCTACAGTGAAAAGTTGGGGGGCGGGGCAGAGAAGGCTGGCATTTGCTCTTCCTTGCCAAGTCGGTCAGTGTCTGGAGACCCCACAACACATGCGAGACTCCCTGCCTTTCAATCAGAGCAGCTCCATGCGGATACACTTCAGAAAGAAGGTGGTGTGGCTGTTAATTTCCATTTTGTTTCTAAATCCTAAGGAAATCCAAGGCACAACTGGAAAGAGACATAATTTTAAGCCATTTCCATTTCAAACACTTTCCTCTCCGAACTCCCTCTTCAGAGACCAACTCTCTCTCAAAAGTGCACGCATACAAATAAAACATTATAGCTGCAGTTGAGAAAGAAAGGAAGCCAATGGTTCTGCAATAATAATCCCTAAAAAAAAATGAAATAGTAAGAGCAGAACTCGGCTTTGCCCGGACACCACATAACAAGAGCCAGTGTTCCCCCCGGCCTCCCTCTTGCATCAAGTGGCTATTAATTCCCCATGACCCCGGTAACATTTCTTCAACTAGAGCTTCTTTCCACAACCCAATTAAAAGCTATCATCTTAGGGCAAACTGTGTTGTCTTTAGTAATGACAGTGTCTAGGTGGTGATTATGAAACTGGGAGTTCAGCTGGGTGACTGGTTATGGGAAAAGAGAGAACACGATCGGTCTGGAGAAGCCCTGCTGCAGCATCTTCTCTCGCATGCAACGAGGAACCCAAGTAAATAGCCGGGACTCATTTTAAAGTGACTCTGGTATTCCTAGAATGGTACACTAAATGATGTCATGTTTTGCAGAAAAGGGAAGTGCACACAAGATGGTAAACCAGCCCAGTGATCAAGGGACACCCTGACGGGGGTACGGCAAGTACCCCTGTGTCTTCCGCAAAGTCATCTAAGCCTGGGCCTTCGTTTCCATTCCTCTAAAATGCAAAAATGTAGCATTTTCTTTACGAAAGAGAAAGATGAAATTATTTAATGCCAGCAGTATGGTTGTCAGAGAGCCTGGCACAGAGCGAGGCCCCCAATAAATGAGAGCTGTTTTGTTCAGCACTAACACCCAACAGACGTTAGTCATTACAGTTAGAGCCAATTACGTGTGAAACTGCAAGCCGTGAGGACAACGTAAATTTGTATTTGACACCCTAAAAAGTGCTCAGGTGAAAACCGAGGATGGGCTGAGCAGACCAGCGGTGGAACGTTTCCAGCTGGACCCAGTGGCCAAAGCAAAAACTGTCAAGGGGTGTTAAAATAATCCACTTGAAAATAGTGCACACATTCACTTTGAGGTGAAACCACCGATAATCTACTATTGGAGGTGACCACTCGTCTGGGGCCCCGACAGGAGCTGTGAAAGGGCTCGATCAACGATGACGATCGGGGCTCTGGGCCGCACGGTCACGTGCACTGTTCTCTAACTAACCACAGTGCCGTGACTCCTGAGAAGCGCAAACGCACCAGACGATCTGACATAAACGGATGGAACCCTGAGATAACAGGGTAAAACGGGGGGTAGGTTTGCTTTCTCGTGGGAAATTGAAATGGCCAGTGGATGAACCTTAGGAGAGGAAGCCTGCCGTGACCTAGTGTTACTGAACACAGGAGGCGGCCAGGGGGCGGACGAACAAAGCAATGTATTTAAATGTATGCCTTGAAGGAAGCAAACACCAATTATTTTTATATGACTTTAATTCTCCCAGTGAATACTTTATGGGTATTGGCAAGTCCTTCTGGAAAAGGAAGGGGTTATTAGTGAAGGATTCAGTGGCAACTGCTCACCAATGCACCAAGAATTGAGGCTTCACACAGAGTCATTTGGTTCTTACCTCATCTCTCATGACATAGAAATGTTAGGGATCCCTTAAAAATAGTGCAGTATTATGGTCACATATACAGTCCATTCTACTTTGAGTTTCCAGATGGTCCCGTAGCCTGCACCACAAACAAATAAACTTCCCACAGCAAAATATACGCATGGAGGGAAGCAGTTAAATTTCTTTCTCTTATACAAAGAGTGGGTGCTTACTATGTACTTGTGGATTTGAAAGGGAATTCATGAGACTTGAGGAAACACAGTCTTTTAAACACTTATTTTGAAGAACGTTCCACCGCATCATTGCGGGTGACAGACACCAAAGCACGAGCCCGTGACCCTGGGGAAACGCCAGGCCGGCTCCTGTGCCCTGTCTTGCTTCTCAAGGAGCCCACGCCACCCACTCTGGAAAGCCCTACATGATGTGAGACGGAGCCTCTCTAGCTAGTGTCCTGCTCTAAAAGTTCTCCGGTGGTGCTGGGGGCGTGGACTCCGAGCTGGACTGCCAAAATTTTAATCCCTGCACCCCCATTATCAGGCATTCTTTTAAACTAGGTACTTAATCTTTCTCTGCCTCAATTTACTTGTTTGTAAAATGCAGATAATAATTGTACCTAGCTCACAGGGCAAGTATAAAGATTGAATGCGTTCACTTAAGTAAAGCATTTCAAATACTGCCTGTCTCACAGCAAGTGATATGTGTTAGAATAGTATGTGTTACTGTGATTATCATCATCCCTTTTGCTAAAATTCCCTCACCCGAGCCGAAGAAAAGGAGAATGGTGAACTGTAAGAACCCGGAGAGCAGTGAGAGCTGCCTGACCTCCGGGAAAGTGAACTGCGTGTTAGCTTAACTGGTTGTCTGGCCTGGCAGAAGACAGTGCCCAGTAGGAAATAACAGTTTGGTGAAGAAAGGACGAAGACTGTGGCCTACGTAAATAATAAAGGACAACAATAAACACTGAATCAGGAATAATACCATCTCCTGATCCCACTTTCCTGTATCTTCCTTCATTGCCGCGCTCCTCGTGGCAGCTGTTTTCAATTCTCTTTTTTTCCTTTCTCTCGTACATCCTCCCAGTCTGGCCTTTGCTTTACCCCTCCAGAAAAGTTGCTTCTGTCAAGATCACTAACGACCTCCGCATCGCCACATCCACTGGCTATTCTCAGCCCTCCATGCCCTTGACCCATGAGCAGCATTCGAGAAGACTGACCATCCCACCTGACTTCCGGGACACCTCAGCCCACTGCTTCCCGCCGGGCTCGCTGTATGCCCTTCCCAGTATCTTTTGCTGGTTCCTCGTGTTTTCCCAAACCATCTGAAAGGTACAATACCTGGCACCCAGTTTTGACCCTCACCTGTTTTCTAAACTCACTCCCTCGGTGACCTTATCCAGCCGCAGAGCTTAAATAACATTTTGAATGCTTATAACCCCTAGTTCTACAACTTCAGCTTGGTTTTCTTTCCTGAACTTCAGACTCACCTACCCAACTACGTTCTTCCTCAATATCTCCACTTGGTACCCGACAGCATCTCAAACGCGACATGCCCCAAACTGCACTCCTGGTATCCCCACCATCCTGCTCCACCCACTGCCTCTCTCACCTCCACTCCATCCTTCCCGGGGTTTGACCCACCGCCCGGGGGGTCATCCAGACTCCCTTCTTCCTCCTCTCACATATCAAAGCCACTGTGTGGGGACAGTCTACTGTCTCTACATTTAAAGTATATCTAGAATCAGACCACTACTACCACCTTGGTATAATTCACCATCATCTCTTACCTGAATTATCACTAAATTTCTCACTTGAGTGACCTTCGACCCGACTTCCCACTTCTACCGTTGACACCCCTACAGAGTAGTGGTCCCAACACAGCAACCAGGGACCGCTCCTCTGTTCAAAATGGTTCTCCCATTGCACCCGGAGAGAAAACAAAGCCTGCCGAGAGGCCGTGTGCGACCTGAGCCGTCTGATCTCCTCTCCCCCGCTCTGCCGCGCTGGCCCCCTTGCTTTTGCTGGAACATGCCAGGCTCACTCTCTCCACCTGGATTACGTACATCCCCAATCTCCGCGTGGATAAATCCCTCACCTTCTTCAAGTCTTTGTTCAAAAGTCGCCTTCTCAACAACCCAGTTTAATTTATTTATTTTTACACAGAGGAGAAGGGAGGGAGAGAGAGAGGGAGAGAAACATCAGTGTGTGGTTGCCTCGCACGCACCCCCTACTGGGACCTGGCCCACAACCCAGGCACGTGCCCTGATTGGGAACCGAACCAGCGCCCTTTGTTTCGCAAGCCGAAGCTCAAGCCACTGAGCTACACCAGCTGGGGCTCAGCAACCCAGTTTAAAATTACAATTTTGCAACTGTCCCTTTTCCCATAGTCCTTTTCTTTTTCCATAGTATTTATCACCTTTTAACATTAACACATTATTTTCTAATATACTATTTAGCTTAGTTATTTATCATGCTATTGTTTATTGCCTCCCCCTGCTCGAATAAGAGCTCCAAATTTGCCGGGATCTTCATCTGTTTTGTTTGCTGCTATATCCTAAGCCCTAAAATCATGCCCCGCACACAGTAGGCACACATTTATTTGGTGACATGAATGAATGAATTTTGGCAAAGAGAGTAGGAGGAGGCCTTGGGAACCCAAATCCTTCCTATTTTTCACACAATCTTATCTGGGAGGTTGGTAAGTAATTACAACAGAATGTGGTGCAGAACCTCGTCTTTCTCCCCCGCAGCCGCCCTGGTTGTTCTGTGACCCAAAGCAGGTTCTCAGAAAGTCCCGTGTGTTAGCTGATCCACATCTTTAAGAAATGAATCTTGCTGGGTGATAACACATGGAGAATGTGAGACTGAAGAGGTACAACAACACAATGTCCAGGCCGGAAAAGAAATAAGATCCCAGCAGCAATTTTTGTAGGTGCTAAAGTTAGAAAGAAGTAACAGAGCCTTTATAATTCTAGTTCTTGATCAAAGTTATTTGTGGACAAAGGAACAGCAAAAGAAGGTACAAAGACATCTGTCTGCTTGGGAAATTTCTCAGGACGAATGAAAAAGGATCCATGGTATTTCCACTGGGGCATCGAGTTTTGGCCTGGAATGGTTTATTTTTCCCAGGCTACTTCAAATCTAAAAGTGTTTTTAAAAGCAAGCGCAATGAAAGATTAGATAAACAACTGGACAATGCTTTTTACACTCTGGGGACATAAACGTTTCAAATTCCTCCCCAACTCTTTACTAGCCTAAATCTCTAATTCCAGAGAAGGTGAACCAGCCTCAAAGTTTAACATCACCTCAAATGATTCACATTTACCTCCATTTCCATCTTATACCTTTTTTTCTTTTGGCAATAAAAAGCCAGGTTTCAGCCAAACTCTGGTACTACGACTACGACTCTCCTCCGATTGTAAAACTGCTCAGACTAGCTTGTGCTCCGTTCCATTTGAGGGCGGAACACAGCGAACCTTTCCCAGCAGTTTCTGTGCCCTTCTTCCCTCCCTCCTACACATCCTGAGCTGCAAAGCAAGTCTCTGTAAACACGGAGGGGAAATCTGAAGGTGTCTGCATACAACTAAGCCATGAAAACAATTTTTAAATGGCGTCAAACACAGGAAAGACGGTTTGAAACAGCTGGGAAGGCGTGACGACAGCGGGGGGAGGCGAGCTCTCTGGCTGAGGAAGGATCCTCGAGTGAGGCCTCGCTAGAATGAGCAGCCCTGTGGGGATGCCACAGAGAGAGAAAGGAAGGAAGGGAGAGAATGGACAAGAGGGGATGAGGATAACCAGCCCACAGCACAGCCCCCATGTCAGAGGGTTTAGGAATAAAAGGAGGCGACTGGGAGAGAAGAGAAAAGACTAGGCCGATGGAGCCAATCCATTTGCATCGTGCTCCGCAGTTCATGAAACAATCCCACTTGACCTTGGTCCTCACCGCAACTCTGAGTGACAAGGTAGGTCAAACCTGCACCCTCCGCCCCCAGGAATACCACCCACCCAGCTCCTGGGGAAATTATTTAATACTTTCAAGTTTCCTTGTCCTCATTTGCAAAATGGAAATACTATCTTCCTAACAAATGACTAGGAGGAGCCAATGAGATATTCTATACAGTATCGGAGACAAAGTCATGTTCAATCATTGGAAGTTACTACGATAAAGAGGAAGATCAACGTATCCAAGGTTAGACAATGGCGCTGTCTGGAGTAGAGCCTCGATCTCCGGGACCAACACACACCATGGCAGAGAGAGAAAGGGGCAGGGACCAAGGCGGCTCGAACACGGAACAGGGGCACAGGGTGGAAGCGCACAGTACAGTGCGGACGCCGAAAAATCCCAGCCGTGGGTTCTGAGGGGCCCTCTGAACGCAGTTTTTGTATAAGAAGATGAAAAGAGGACCGTGGCGCACAAAGGGGCGAGATCTGGAGCTTAATGTAATAATTACATTAGTACCATTTCTGAGTACTTATGGGTTAGCGACAGGGCCACTTACTTTACAGGCTTGCTCATCTTACAGCAACCTCAAATGGTAGTTACTAGAGTCTCTCTTCACAGGTGAGGACACTGGGCTCTACAAAGTGACTTACGCCAAGTCACACACATAGTCGAGTATGAGAAGCTGTTGTGTGCTGACACCAGAATCCAAATCTTAAACCATTCTATCACCTTGCTTCTCCCTGATAGAAAGGAAAGACACGCAACAGTGGGACTGTGAATCACTCTTTAAATAAGAGCTTTTAGGTTGGCAAAACTAGGATCAGGGTGGAGACCTCTTGCCTGCCACCCCCACCCACCCTCAACTCTTGCTCAGAAGAAAAGAGAAAGGGTTTGGGGATATGGTTGCGGTTCCCTCTCAGGACAAAAGGAATCAGTGCAGAAGTAACCAGCGAGGGCAGGCCCTTCGGCTGTCTGAAAAGACCCTCAGACCATTGAAAACGAGCTCAGAGCTGATGCTGCTTCCACAGAACACGATTACGAAGGGGAGGGGCAGCTCGACAGAAAAGATACGACTTACAACGAGAAAGAAGTGGAAGGTAATGCCTTTTCCAACCACACTGAGGAAAAGACAAATCAGTCTTCTAAAAGTTGGGAAACTTCAAAAGAGTCCATATACAATAAATCTTAATTACAACCAAAATAAGGAAAAATGATTAAAAGAATGATCACAGGAAGGAAACTAAGCATCTCTCGAGAAGCTGGGCCGTGGTAGAGCCTGTCACATTGACATGAAGGCCTGTTGCCCGAAGTCAGCGGAGCTGGGCTACGAAACCCGCAGGAAGAAAAGGGCTGGCGTGTATACAGATGCAAAAGGTCAAAGTAAGACGTTAACAAATCAAACTCAGTAGGACAATACTTAAAAGGTAATTATAGAAAAATTATTCCAGGAATACAAAATGATTCAATTAATATAATTTCTTGAATCTCAGGAGAGGATAATATTCGACATCCACTCTGATTTTTAAAAAGAAACAAAACCAAACCTGACGAACTAGGAATAATGGTATGAAATTAATAGGAAACCCCAAATTTATGAGTAAAGCAGATAAAAACATTAGGGTAAAGATGGGGATCTTGGCCACCTATCACTACAATTATTTAACATTGTTCTAGAAGTTAAAAGCAATGTAATAAGAAAAAAAGAAATGTATGCATTAGAAAAAGACTTTATCTTACTCTGGTTTTTATCTCTCATGATCAGCCACAGTCAACAGAATGATACTTTTCAGTACATGAGTCACCCCATAAATAAACACAAAATATATGCATAAGAAAATTTTTTAAATTGAGTATCAAGGTCATAGGAAAGAACTCTGTTACACAGAGAGGAAGTCAAGGACCAAGGATGGGTGGATGGATGGATGGTGGGGGGGTCAGTGGATGGGTGGTTGGATAAATTATCTATCTATCCACCTACTAACCTACCTATCAGATAGGAACTAACACCACAGTATCAACCAAAAAACCAAAATTGAAGCAAAAATGAAAACAGGGGGTGGGGAAGAGGAAAAGAAGACAACACTGAGAGCCTACCGCTTGCCTGACACTGTGTTAAAACTTTCATATATGTCACTTAAGTAGCTAAAAAGGGAAATTTCCATACTGGGGGTTCGGAGGCCCCCTCTGATTTCCACCCAGCCACTGAGGCTCGTCTCTTTTCCCTGCCGCAAAGGGCCAAACTGCAGATACCAGCAAAATGATACAAGCGGGTATATCTAAGGTCATTTAAAAACATATGAATAAGGAGGGGAGGGGCAGGCCAACATACGACTAAACGTGGGTCCAGGGGTCTTTTTCCAAAGGCAGGTGCTGGGGCAGCAGACGGGGGCGGGGCGCACGGAGCTGCCACCGACAGGACAGGTAGCGCCACATGGCTGTTATCAGGAACCGCTCAACAAGGCAACGCCAGAACTGGGGACAATGTTCACTGTTTGACTTTAAAAACATCGTTGATAACCGAACCCACCTTCTCTTTGAGTCCATGCACATATACAACGTGCCAGATCGGCTCCTGAAAGTTCAAGGCTTCCCACACTAAAGGTCTCCTGGGTTGAGGGCCCCTGAAATGAGCAGCACATCAGGGGAGTAGAAAGAAAACCGAAGCGGACAGAGGTGCCCAGGAACACTGGCCACGCGACCTTGGCCTTGTCATCATCAGACTCATTAAAGAAATATGTCAGTTTCTGTGGAAACCAGGTACAAATATAACAAGAGGACAGGGACCACATCACACTCTTCTGCTTCAAAGCCTGCAATGGCTCCACTCGCTTCTCAGGGCACGGGCTGAAGTTCCCACCTTCTGAGCTGGCCAGGCCTCCCAGGAGCCTCTGCCCGCTTCCGCTCGCAGGCAGCACCCTCTCAGCAGAGACACCCCAGGTCCTGGAGCTCACCCCACTGCCCTTCGCCTCTGCGCCTTGGCCTAAACTCCTGCTTGTTTCGCCCAGACCTGCTCAAGTGCAGGGAGGCCTTCTTTGGCCCCTGGCTCCGAGACTCTGAGTCAATACTTGGAGAGGGAGAAGGGGGCTGGGGGTGGGTGGGAAAACCAAGGGAATAAAAGGTGAGCCACAGTTTTACATCAAATCTTAGGAAAAAGAAAAGAAAAAGAACGAATCATCGCAACGTACCACGAAGGCCCGCTGGAGGCTCGTGGGCATCTGAATGTGTGCAGAGTAATTGGAAGGTGTACTCTCCAGAGAATAACAAAAAAAAGAAAGGAAATATGAAAAGAAAAAAAAAAGACCATATTAATCTGTTAAGAAACTGGTAGTGAATATTTCTGGAAATCGGACTGTGTATGTGTGTGTGTGTGTGTGTTATTTGTTTATTTATTATGTAAGGATTTATTATAGCAGGATTATATACCAGGCACTGGAAATGTGGATAAGAAAGTAAATATTTCAAAAGAAACATATTCATAAGAAAGCTAAATAGGATTTTTGAAATATCCTTTCCTGCATACTTTCCTTTTTTTAAAAAAGCTGTTATTTTTTCTTATTGTTGTTCAAGTACAGTCATCTCCATTTTCCCACCACTGTTTTCCCCCACCCCACCCACCCCCACCCTCAATCCGACCCCGCTTTGGCTGGGTCCATGGGTTTAAACTGAAACAGTATATCCTATGGATATTATGGCTTTTATTTTTAAAAAAACACTGTAAGGATCAAATGAGATCGTGTCAACGATTGTGGAAAGGTTAGAATATCATGTAAGTATTAGTGACTGTCATCATTCTAGAACCAGTAGAGGCTTTTCCCAGCAAAACCAAGATAACCCCTCCTGGCAGGCGACACCTCTAACCTGCATGAAAACAAAGCCCGTCATTTATCAGCGGGGCCTTGTTTGTTACTACCGAGGACTCTCTGGTAAGTAGATCTAGCCAAAGTCTCTGAGGAAGTTGCAACAATTGGTTCTTTATTTGATATCTATTTGTCAAGCAGAGATATAACAGGCCAGGCCATAAAACAAACTCTGCTTTTACAGAAGGCAAAGCTGAGGCAGAGTGGCTTTTCATGTACAAGCAAATGGGCTTAATGTACCAGGGCTGTGATGTTTACAGAAATAAATTAAAGACTCGGACACACAGGGGCCTTCCATTCTGCCAGTGAGAACGGACTCTCCTCTCCTCTAAATGCACCAGAAAAACTACTGATTTTTGAAAGTAATGTGCTCTTTAGTCTTTTTCCCATAATGAGTACAAAACATCTTGGCCCAAGGTGATCATTTGAGAACTAAAGAAAGGGTCCTTCTCACACACACGACTCTGAGTAAATGGCAGGCAAACATTTTCCCTGAAGGCTGTGGCCAAGGACTGGTTGTGTGAAACAATTTGGAACGGCTCCTGCCCATGTTAGAAACAATCGTTCCTTCTTCTCCCAGGGGTTCGGTACTGAGCGACACCTTTCACAGCTCAGAGGCGGGGACACCTCTACCCCTCCAAGTCACTGAACCGTGGGTCCCAGTGATTTTCATGGAAACCCTCACTGTCTAAAACTTAAAAAGTCTCCAGTTAGCATCCTGGCCGCTTCTGCCTCCCTATAAATGTTCAAACTGCAGTGATTTCTGTTATATCCCCTTCAGTCATTTCTAGAAGAGACAAGTGAATAGCCCCCATCCGCCAGTTCATTCTATAAAAATTTCCCCCTTGGTAAAGCTACCCTTTAACCACCTCCCAGGGCACTCTGCTACAGTCTCTTGTAGGATTCTTTGATATATTCTCCGGTCTCTTATGAGGAGCAGATGGGTATCCCTCACTTAAAGGAAAACAGACTCATCTGGGAACACCACGAATAATGACCATTTTGCATGCAAATAGGCAGTCTTACTTCCTGATGCCTACCCAACTTCATTTCCACCTCACTTCCACAAACTAGCTTACTTACACAAAGTGCCTACACTTATACCATGTAGAGGCTAAATACACATGCTCGAAAGTTGTCAATTTCCCCCACCGACGCTGCTAGGCAGTGCCGGTGCCACATGATCGGCTTTCCGGTCCCAAGTGATCAGCCAGCGGGCCTGTCATCAGCGGACCGCAGTACCTGGAAGCACGGAGCTTGGCAACAGAGCCCCTTCCAGTGTGCTGCTGCGCACGCGGCAGTGAGACCCACCTCCCCGCCCCCCGGCCCCGCCCCCTGGCTTTCAGTCCCGGCTCCACAGCTGTCTGGTCTTCAGCGAGACCAAGGAAGCCTGTGTGTCGTCATCCAAAGTGGGGGAGTAACAGGACCTAGCCTAGGGACCTTTGAAAAGATGAAAGGAGACAATCTACAATATGTCAGGCATACAAAAATGTTATAACGATGGCCAGTAAATGTTAGCAACCATTATTTTTATCATGAAGAAATTAGTTAAAAACAGATGACAAATGAATGAAACTTTTGCAGCACTGCTGGGCCCATTGTGAGCACCGACTCACAAAAGAACATTCTTCATTGAGAATGAGCCAGCTACAAAACGAATGCGGCAGACCCACTTCCTGGGTTGTTGGTGTGTCCCAAATGAATGAAATTCATCCAGCTGAACAGAAACTGCTTAGTTTTTAAAATTTTCGGCAAACATTTGCCTTAGACTTAAGAGTGAAGAGGTTAAGGGAATTGAGTAATTCTCAAATCTGTCTTGAAAAACTTGGCTGACGTTTTATTTACTTTTTTTTTTTTTTTAACCACCATCCAGGGCACTGGCCAACTCACTAGGCGCTCTATCGAAATGGCTTCTGAAGTCTGGCTGCCAGCCGGCTCATCTCACAATTGAACTTCTCCTCCTCTGATCGTTAAAATGACAGGTAATATCCAGCCACTGTTGAAACTCTTCTACATTTGAGGCTCGGGCTGACGGAAAGCAAACCTCAGGACAAGGCTGGGGCCAAACCTTCCGAAGCGCGATACGAAGTATACTCAAACTCATAATAATTTAGAAAACAAATTCCCCTTCCATGGCACAACGAAATAAGACCAACTGGAGCTGGTGGCTGGCGTGGTGACGCTAAGCCCCGGCAGCACTGGGAACCAGGCAAACAAACATGCTGTCCTGTCCCAGCTCGGAGAGAACAGGGCCTGCGTCCTGGCTCCTTTTCGGCCCGTAATGAAGTGTTTCAGAGGATGAAGTGGTCAGTCTTTGGAGGCCCCTGAAGGATACGATGAGTTCCAAACAAAACACTGACCCTCAAAAATTTCCCACTTTTATTAGGGATTTCAAATAGGAATACTCCACATTAAGACTCTCATGCTGTCAGGACTTAAGGCCAAAATGAGCCTCCTGAACAGAGAGAAACAGCCCCGCAGACTGGTGGGAAAGCGGGGCCTGCGAGAGGCGGTCGCTGAAAGCTGGCCGCGTTCTCTCCTTTGAACACTGAGGACTCTCATGCTCTGGGACTTTGAATGCAGACTTCCTTCGGGCTTTAAGCCAGCACTTCGTACCAGTTTTCGCATATGCTTTTCCTTCGCGGAGTATATTCTGAATCCAGATGGAAGACTACACCATTTCCCTTTGTCCCAGATGCAGGAAATAGGAAAGCTTATAGATTGATATGGGATAGATTTTAGCAGCTCATGAATCTCAGAACATGGCTGCGATGAATCCTTCCTAATATGCAATGCAACATAAAAACAGAAATTCCTACCTACAACCCTGTTACCATGTTGTCGCGGGCGGTGGCACAAGACAGTGTGCAAGGCAAGCAGCAACACACTCAGCTTCCTGCGTGATTTCTGGCTTGTCCTCCAGGACTTGCCAAAACGAGCCTTCAATTTTTTAGCAGAAACATGCAGAGAAGTATAAAAACGGTCTTAAAGGGCCAGCACAAGAGATGACCGGCTGCCTATGAAAGACGGACGCGATCCTGACGCCATCTTGCCCCACCCCAGGCCACGGCTGGGGTGTAGCGGGCACCCTGTTTGGGAGCCGCCCTGCGTGGGAGGGTGGAACGAGCGTGAGCCAGGAGGCCAGCTTACCCATCCCCCACCAGCCCTACCCAGCTCTGGTCCTGCAACCTTGGGCAAATTGCTTAAAATCTCTAAGCCTGTTTTCTCTATACAGTGCTGGTACTATCTCCCCTCCTTATTTTAGGGTTGAGGTGAAAATCAAATGTGATAACTTAAGTGAAAGCACTGTATTAATACGAAATTATTACAAATAAACAGAGTCACAGCACCACGGTACACCAGAATCCATGTTTAGGCCTTCTTAGAAAGGGGGCGCTTCGCGCAGTCTCTCAACATTCAGCGCAAACGTTCTTCGCAAGGCGGCGGGGCCGTGAGAGCACTGCCCTTCTTCACCTGCTGGGAAGCCGAGAGAAACGTGGAACCAACGGGAGCACACAGCACCCATTTCTCTGTCCTCCTCTGCTTGGGAGAGGACGGAATGTCTATTTTCTTAATCATTTCATTTTTGTTTCTGAAGACAGAGGTTTACCAGCCTGAAGGCCTGGAGTTCAGAGTGGTTGATCATCCTGTCGCCTGCCGCGTTCAAGTCAGATAAGGTCGCACAACAGGAGAAGCTGGTAAGGCCCTGCACACCCTTCACCTGTTTAACGGCTAGTACAACCACAGCACAATGAGCAAAGCCAGGAAATGAACACTGGTACCGTACTGTTACCCAGTTAACCTGCAGACTGTACTCACCGGTTTTTCCACAAATGTCCCCTTTCTCTCCCAGGGGCTAATCCGAGAGACCAAACTGCATTTAGTCATTCTGTCCTTTGGTCTCTTCTCATCGGTGAGAGTTCCTCAGTCTTTCATGACCTTGACTCTTTAGGAGTGTAGTAAGGTGTTATTTTCTGGAACGTTTTTCGATTTGGGTTTGTCTGATGCTTCCTCGTGATTATAGTGAAGATTTGTGTTTTTGTCAAGAATACGACAGAAGTAATGTTTGTGTGCTCCTTGGGGGCTCACATCGGTGGCACGTGATGTGGCCGTGTCTTACTATGAGTAATGTTAATTGTGCTCATCTAGTTAAGATGGCATCTACAAGTTTTCTTTGCTTAAGGCAGTATTTTCCCCTTTCTAATTGGTAAGTATATTGGGGGATACCTTGAGACCATGCAATTACCCTGCTCCTCCTCAAACTCTCTCCCACCCATGTCAGCACCCACTGGTGGCTCACACCGGCAGCCTCCATGCAGGTGTTTGCCTAATGGTGATGCTGATTTCCCTATGCCTCCTGTATTTATTAAATAGAATTTCACTGTAGGGGAGAGCTGTCCCTTGTCCCCCAGTGAGTTATTCAACTATTTATTTATGTCCATACGGGCTCACGGATATTTATTTTATTCTAGGGGTTATAATCCAATAGTATCCTTATTTATTTTGTTGTTAAAATTGCGCCAGCTGCTGAGAGCTCCTCGCAGCTCTCGTCTTCCGAACACGCCTGCAGTCTCCCTGGCTCTACGCAACGCCCAAGGCTCAACTTTCCCCGCCGCTGCTTCCGAATCAACTTCTTCTCCAGGAGCCTCAGTTCCTTTTTTTTTTTTCTTTTTGCTATGGTTTAAGTTTAAAAATTGTGTAATTTTTGTCTTAAAGATAAAGGAGCTATGACTGTTTACCTTACATGCAAAAATCTCTTGCATTTGGATGTGATTTTGCTCTTGAGAAATGCTTTTTCACACACAGGACAATACTTACGATAGAGAAAGTAAAAAAAGAAAAAAAGCAGAATATAAAGCGATGTTTTAAGATAAGCATGTGTTGCCTATATAATTAGCCTTATACCTCTTAGTAGAGTAGAGGAATTTACAAAGCCAAGGCACTGGGAAGGCTCGATCCTACTTGCGTGTCCTCGACTCTAGCCCCTCTTCACAGACAGAACCGGGGAATATTTTTGCACTAATCACAGCCCATGCACATACACATCCCTTTTATTTCTGTATATATTTAAAACCATGAGTCTATACTACCACCTGTGATTTCGGTTCACTCCCACAGGGCTCCCCCTCTGTCTACTCTCTTTAATCTCAGTGCACACGTGGAGCAGTTTCGGAACTGACAGCCCCGATGTCCTGAGAAACAGGTGTATTAACCTGAACAAAGTATTTGTGTGCAGTTCTTTTTGCCCTTAGCCTCCCAATATCCAGTCAAAATACTGCTTTCCAAAATTACTCAGATCAGTGCATTTTGTCAGTGTGAATATGTTATTAATTCACAATAGAGTTAGGCTCATCTGTTACATTTTGTGTTACAGTTGAATTCCCCCACACCCTGGTCCATGTATCTATTTTGAGAGTGGGTGGAGGGGAATGTAAGAGATTGCTCGTGTTCCAGGAATCGAAGCAAAATACAAAGGAGCTCTCAGAAAGAACTGTCCCCTCCCGTCCCTGTCAGCCCCTCCCTCCCACCGCGTCGCCATTCTCTCCCCGCAGACAACCAATCTCTTCAGCGTCTGGTTTCTCCTTCTTGTATTTCTTTTGCACAAATGAGCGGGCATATGCGTATTTTCTTACGTTCCTTCCCTCTTACCTGAAGGGAAGATGACCGTAATGCTGTTCTGCACAGGATTTTGCTTTTTCACTTAATAGTACACACTGTTCGGTGTGTTTTAAAGTAACGCTCCCATATGAAATTAGGAGAGAGATTCTCAGACTGAGGGAAGATGGGACACATGATGACAACGACTAAACCACCAAGGACACGTCAAGGGACAGTCAGTCACTCCCTCATACACTCAGTTCAAGAAACACTTTCAAGCATACACTATATTCCAGGAACTATCAGTAAGTTCCAACATCTTTAACTTGAGGGAACTGAAAGGAACTCACAGTCCAGGGGGAAAGTTTGGAGCGACACGGCGCCTCTAACACACTGGGGTACGCGCTGCGGTAGGTGCGGGGGTGCAAAGGAGAAACACAGGCCGTGACTGGTGAGCGGAAGGGAGGAAGCGGGGATCAGCACGAGCTCCCGGAGGAGACACCTCACGAGCTGAGCTGCGGAGGTCAGTGAGGGCCTGACCAGGCACACGTGGGCAGGTAGAGGGAGGCAGGTGCTCCGAAGAGGGCGCTGTGTCCAAATGTTTAGAGGCTGAGAAAATCCAGCTTGTTTGTGTCGTGGAGTGAGAGACGGAGCCGTGAGAGACAGGCTAGAAAAAAGGCAATGATGAGATAGGAGGTTAAGGGCTGTGATCGGAGTAAAAGGCATTTAGACTTAATCCTAGAGACAATGGGAGCCGCTGAAGGAGAGCTTGGCTAAGGGCGTTCTTTCTACATGCTCTGAATTGTAGAGCATGTATTGAAGAAGAAAGACTTGAGGAAAAGTGCCAGACTGCTACAGCAGGCGACAGTGGCAATAGTAGCGGCCTAGAGTCCGCAGGGGCGGAGAGAGGAATGGTTTGGGAGGAGAGACTGTGGCCGTGATGGGGCTCCAGCTTGGGTGACAGAGCAGGTAGCAGTGAGCACTAGCCCTGAGCAGGGTATGAAAGAGAGCAGGCCTGCGGTGGGTGGGGCGAGGAAGGTGACTGGAGTTTCTGAAAATGCTGAGCTTAAGGTGCACAGGCCACGTGGAAGGGAGAAGGCCAGTAGGGGGCCAGCCGTGAGGGTCTGGGGCTGCGTCAGGAGGGTCTAACTCTGGAAATCGTCAGCACACGGAACACAAGCTGACAACAGAACTAAAATCAGCCAGCAGGTGAGAAGAGAGCCAAGGACAGGACCTGAAGGGATACCAACTTTTCAGGCTAAGCAAAGGAAGGGAGGCCCACGAAGCACACTGGGAGGAGGGCCGATGAGACGGGAAGGGCCTCACGGGGCCGGGGCCGGATTCCTTCCGGGAGGAAGCAGCGGACTGCTTTCTGGACTGCTCAAGGTCCAGAAAGATAGCGTGGGAGACGACTTCGGCAGAGTTCGACTTTGAAAGAAGGAAAAAGGAGCGGCCATGGCTTTGGAGAGGCCCGGGATCCAGGGAAATGCACGTAATTTCAAATGTCCACACTTAACGACAGAAGAAGGGAAAGACAGCTGAGTTTGAAGGCTGCTGGAGAATGAGTGAATTCCTATACTTTCAGGTCAACTAAAGAGCCCTGTCTCATCAGATGGAAAGAAAAAAACATAAAGAGAGGGCCTTAGGTAGGCTCGCCCTCCGTGATTGAGGGACCCCTTAAGTAACACACATTCTAATTAAATCTATGCCAACATAGCATCAAGCGCCACCCCCAAGTGCCATTCCAGTCTCCTTTTCCTTTCATAGTCCTCACTTTCCTACTGAACCACCAGGTGGAAGGGACTTACAACCTAGGGAAAGGCAGTTCCTCACGTGGTTATTTTTCTTACATTCTCAAATAGCTGCTTTTTATACTCTTAACATAAAGGGTTTAATATTTGTTTTTATAACTTTCTTTAGGAAAAATGTGTCTCTGATTTGTCAAATGTACATTCTTCTTCAATGAAATTTTAAGCCAATTTAGAATATTTCATTTGAAAGTTTGTCTCTATACTAATAACACATGTATTTTATAACTTTTTGGAAAAAAGGAACTGTATACATACAGTAATGACTCACTAAATCACCTTGTCAAAAAAAAAAGGATAGCACTTCGATAATAACCAGAGCTATAAAAATAGCAAACAAGTGTTTCAATTTGAAAAACTCTAAATCTGTTCACCCCCACCTTCCAAATCACAGATACTACTTGGGAGCAACCAAACAAAACCATTTTTCATTTTTCATTTTTAGCTCAGAAGTCCTTATTAGAAATGCTTGGTTCTCGTCATTAAATGGGAACTTCAAGGCTGATGTTGCTCTCAAAATTTACTCTCTTCTAGGAAATAACTTACCACCAGAATAAAACATATATACATTATGTATTACAGATATATAAAACTATATAGAGACAAACACACACACACACACACACGTATACATAAATTGCAGTGTGAGATCTTTCAAGATTCACAAAAGGGCAGACTACTTTTCCAAAAAGCATTATTGCTTATCTGTGGCGTTCCTTGATCACCAACCTAACATCATGCCAACATCTTAATAATAATGAGAACCAAACTTTCTCACTGGTATATATCAATATTATGTCTCTCTATATGTGAATATGTGAAGCATAAAGTGCAGTCTGTGACCCATAAGGCAGAAATCAACAGACTCTGCGTCTAGAGGAAACAGGCCTAAACAGACATGGAAGATAAAACGGGTCCAGATGTTATCTGCAGACCACACTCCCTGCGCTTTTTTCCGATGATGAGTAAGTGATCCAAATCAGAGCCTGGGACACAGTCCCTTCCACTTCCCACCTGGTACTTGTATAAACACAAGCTCCGTAACTGCTGTCTAAGAAGTGCCCTGATTCTTTTCCTAGCCATATTTTAGAGTCATCCTTACAACGGACACCCCATGTGGGGAGCTGAGAGCCGTCATGTTTTGTACTGATCTGGGCTCTGCTCTCGACCTTCCTTGGGTGCTGGCAGCTGTGCAAGTCCCCCAGTCGGCCCCAGAGAGAGGCTGTTGAAACTTAAATGACAACACGCAAGTCTTTCTCCGTCACCGGCAAGAGAATGCCCGCAGCCTGGCAGCTCTGCACCAAATACAGAATTTAAAACAAGGCCTACTATCTTCACGTAGTGTGAAGAAAAACAGGACTGAGAGAAAGAACAGAAGAAACTAAACAACAGAATTACAAGGTTTTGTTGACTGCGATGGATAGAAAGAAGGAAGTCATCAGTTAGCACCAGGGCATTTTCTGCCAACTCACAAGGGCTTTAGTTGTGTCAGCAGACAGGACCAGGCTTCCTCGTACCAACTAGGCAAACCGAACAATGAGTTAGAAATGAGAGCTCAAAGTCAGAGAGCCTCAAACGCAGGGTGGGCCAGGAACACCTCCAACATGATAGGGAGACCAGAGGAAAGCGCGTTTACTCAGCATCTACTATGAGTCAGATACTAGCTTGATATTTCCATATCCTTGCAAATTAGCATGACAACCATCATTTTAGAAATGACACTGGGGCAAATGACATACAATGACTAAGTGGAACCTGGATTTGAACAGGGTCGCCCAACGCCAACCTTAAGCTATTTCCACTTCCCCAGGTAGCCTCGCCCACCACACTAGGCAAATATTTCCTTCTGATGTTACATCTGCCCTGCAGTGCTATAGCCAGAGATTAAGCGTTAGTTCCAGAAAATCAGTACAAATCATTCTTTACCTCAAAAAGAGAGATTATCTCTCAGCAATGAGTTCAGTTTTTGGAAAAAACAGACTGGATCTGCTTTCAATCTCAAATGCCTGGTAAGGCAACACAGAAATATTTTTGAGGTTGTTATTCTGATCATATAATTAGCACACATTAGATGTTCACCTCCTTTACAGAAGAAATTGATCAGGGTTTGAAAGTAACAGCCAAGAATTTCTTTATGTACTCCTTTCCATGGCAGTTTTAGAACATCTAACGCGAAAAGAATAAATCATTTTCAGTCATAATAAAATGTTTAAAAGTCATCACGAATCGAGCGTTTCCCACGGACTCAGTTCTATGCTGTCTTCTATGCGTTATCTCCAACAGGCCCCCCAGTGCCACAATTGTATCAGCTGAGGAGAGGAGGCTCAGATGGGTTAAGTTACTTGTTCAAAATCACATGTCAAATAAGTGGTAGACTGGGATGGAAATTGCTGTCATCCGCCTCAACATGTCATGCTCCAAAGCCACAATGCATAAACTCTAACAAATTAATATTGCTTGGCTTATACTGAAATGCCTTCCAATATTAACAAACAAGAGGTATTATAGGTGAGAGTTACAATGTGATAATAGAGGGGCAAGGGGTGAATAGTGTAAGATCCAAAACCATAAAACTCCTAGAAGAAAACATAGGAAATAAACTCTTTCACACTGACTTTGGTAACATTGTTTGTGATCTATTTCCTCAGGCAAGGGAAACAAGAGAAAAAATAAACAAATGGGACTGCATCAGACTAAACAGGTTTTGCACAGCAAAGGGAACCATCACCAAAGCAAACAGACAGCCTACAGATTGGAAGAAGATATTCACCAACGATACACCCAATAAAGGGTTAATATCCAAAATTTATAAAGAACTCATACAACTTAACATCGAAAACCCAAACAATCCAATCAAAAATAGGCAGATGACCCGAATAGACATGTCTCTAAAGAGGACACAGAGACGGCCAACAGGCATGTAAAAAGATGCTTCACATCACTAATCACCAGAGAACGCAAATTAAAACCACATTGAGATATCACCTCACAGCTGGCAGAATGGCTGTCATCAATAAATCAACAAACAACAAGCGCTAGCTCCAAGGGTGTGGAGGAAGGAGAATCCTCATGCGTTGTTGGTGGGGTCGTAAATCTGCGAAGCCGCTATGGAAAACAGTATGGAGGTTCATCGAAAAATTAAAAACAGAACTACCCTATGATCCAGGGATCCCAATTCCGGGAATTTATTGAAAGAAATCCAAAACACTCATTCAAAAAGCTATATGCACCCCTATGTTCGTTGCAGCATTATTATTGACAATAGCCAAGGTAGGGAAGCAATCTAACTTGGTGATTGGATAAAGAAGATGTGAGATAGATACACACACACACACACACACACACACACACACACACACACACGGAATACTACTCAGCCATAAAAAAAGAATGAAATCTTACCATTTTCGGCAGCATGAATGGACCTAGAAGGTATTATGTTAAGTGGAATACGCTGGAGAGAAAGACAAATACCATACGATCTCATTTATATCTGCAATGTAAAGAACAATATAACTGAACAAATAAAACAAAAAGAAAAAAATATTTATAGATACCAAGAACAAATTAACGGTTGCTAGATGGGAGAGGAGTTGGGGGACTGGGTGAAAAAGATGAAGAGAGTAAGAAGTACAAATTGATGGTTACAAAATAGTCACAGGGATGTAAAGTACAGCACAGGGAATATAGTCAATAATACTGTAATAACGGTGCATGGTGCCAGGTGGGTACCACAGTTAACAGGGGGATCACTTCATAAGTTACATAAATGTCTAACCACTATGTTGTATACCTGAAACTAATATAAAATAAATGTCACAACTGGAACTGAAAAAGAGAGAAAGAATAGATCATGCTGTAACCAAAATGCAAATCAAATTAAAAAAAGATCTCTCTCTCTCTCTCTCTTTCTCTGCCAATTAAACAAAAAGGAGGAGGAGCAGCTTAAAATAAGAGAATCTTTATCTTTAAAGCAAGACACAGTAACATAATGAAAGATAGTTTTTAAATTGATGAATTCCAGGCACAATTTCTTTTTCATCTTTCAAAGCTAAAATGAGTACAGCGTTAAGTTCCAGTAAGCGTTTGGTCTTACTGGCAGCAGCATGCTGAGATCTAAAGTTTTGAGCGAGCTTCTTTCTCAGACGCTGCAGTCCTGCAAGGCCCACCGTACACATTGTTGGAAGAGGCTCTCACTTTGTACCTCCCGCCTCTGCCTCAGCACCAAGCGAGGGCAGGCTGGCCCAGACATCACGCTGCACTCCCACTCAGACATTCCTTCCCTTCTCCATCATTGACTGTCCATGCCGCAGCTACACGGACTTGTACATGCAACTCAATAGGCATAGAATTGAGTTATTCACATAAAACTCGATTTTACACCAGACTAAAATAAAAAGTTGCTTTCAAAGTGTGGGATAACAGACCAAAAACACACACCATTTGTTTGGCAGTGAAAGCACCACACTGTCTCCTTCTCAAGAAAGAGGGTAGTCTAATCAATGTCTTGATTTCAGATCAGAATGACATCAGAATGGCTCAAAATAGAATGATTTTTTCCAGGTAGACGTTACCTCCTGTGTTTGCGGGGATTGTAAGTCTTTCAAAAACAGTTTCTTAGGATGATGGCCAAAGGGTGGCAATAAATTAAATGAAGCAATTGTTACTAATCCTAAGAATAAATCTATTTTTAGATCCCAGGCTCCAGTGGTCTTGACCTTGGCTCAACGCTGAAGTGAAATGCAGAGATGTTTTAAAATCTGGGGACCTCAATCTAAGCGAGTCCCTATACATAGTATATTCCTGCAAATTAGTTGATTTATGCGGATGTGCCATTTTGACCCCAAGGATGGCACGACACATCTGGAGTACTGTTCTAACGATGCTTCTGACTTACACTCATCGGACCCAGTACAATTTCCTAGGCCTCAAGGACATAAATCACAAAACATGCTCTGTAAGGGTAATTACACTTGGCTCATGCTCGCCGCTGCATCAACAATATGTCATCAAAATGGACATTTTTTGGTTGTGTAAAAAATGTTAAGAATGTCTCCTTTCTCATTTCTATGGTTCCTATCAGTTCATTGTCAAGACGTTCAGCTTTTTAAGGTTTTATCATTGCTTAGGTGTTTCAAGTTCAGTGTAGAACTCAGGCTGCGCTATCCAACAGGAGGACAATAAACATTATTAGTCGTGACTTTTGGAGAATTCATTAAGGAGCGATTTCTTTTTAAAATGCAAATCTGTTACCTAGGAGTATTCAAAATTAATAACAGCTACTCAAAAGGAAATTAAATATTCCTGTCTTTTCTTTCTCTAAAAAGGTACCATTTCACCAAAGTTTCAATCTGCAGACTGGACAGAAAGCCGTCCTCCTCAACTTAAATGACTTGGCTTCCACTATGTCAAGGGCGTGCCCTTTTATAATTATACTCTCATTACTATAATCTTCAATTAGTAGAAGAAAACATAATACTACTTATATTCCACCTTTGAAGTTACTTTGAAGTCACACTGGTTTCAATGGTAACTCTATTTACCATCAAGGGTTACCCCTGCAGGGTCAGACTACACAGAATTGGTTAGAGGTCAAGTTAATAACGCCCATCCTTCAACAAAGGAGAGGCAGTTACTGGTAAACATGTCTACGGGGAGTCACTGAATTAATAGCATAGTCTACACAGCCACTGACAGAAAATCTTGTCACATTTACATTATCAATTTGAGTCACTGCTCTTACCCTAGAATTTTATGCTTGTTTATTTTTTAATTTTACTAAGAAATCTTACTGTGATATTTTCCTGTTTAGGGATCACAAATTAATTAGTTGTTTTCCTTCTTCGCATTTGGTCGCATCTGTGTTATCTTCCTGCTCTGCTTCTTCTCCTCTGTCTTCCTGTTCAGTTCAACTCCACCCCCATTCACACTTATCGTCATCTCCTGTCTAACTTTCAGGGAGGGGTTTCCATTTTGAGGTGGTGGACTCAAGTTGTATTTTTATTTCCCAGCTCATCTTCCTTTCATATTATTCCCAAGTTCTTATCTCAGTTTCCCAGAAAAGGTCAGTGTTCCATGAGCTGGGAGTCGGTAGCTCCTGCTCACTCTGGTGGCTCCTGCCTCTAGGGTCTGGGAAGGACAAGAGGAAGAGAGCACACTGCCCCAGTTCCTTCGGTCTCCACCCCCTACCCTATCTTGGCAGAGCAGCGAGTAGACCCGGGATTCAAACACTGTGCAGCCACAGTCACTGTGGAGGCGTGAAACTTCTGCATGAAGGAGCAAGAAATAAGACAGGGAAAACATTTCACCAGTCAGCATGGAAAGGGGGCGGGGCGGCTACTGGACACAGTGGTAGATCACTCAGACAGCAAGAATTCCGTATCTGCCAGGCACTTCGCAACGGTGCCCATCGATTCTTTGTCAGTGCAAATGGCTTAATAAGGTTATACAGATTGGTAGGTTGGAAAAATAAGATGCAGGATCAAAATGACAGAACTGAAATACATGGTTCCTGATATTTGCTGCAATAAGGGCGATGAAACTTGAAGAGTCTCCCAAAAATGGCAGAAGGAGAAAAAAGCAAAACAGAGTCCATTTCTCACTAGAAAGCAAAAGATGCCTGGAGGAAGTCGGACATCTTCAATGACAAATAACAGTGGGAGTGGGGTGCTGGTGAGTTATCTGGTCTTTATTCCCACCGAAGCCAGGACAACAGGAAACGAGCTTACATCGCAAAAGGAGGGATGAAAGTTAGACATTAAGGGGGAAAGCCTTCCTGATGAGCAGGCTCGTGAGATAATGGAGCCCATAACCGAGAGGTCTGTGAAAGTCTCTCCCGAGAGATGCCAAAGAGTAAACATCTATCTTCCTGGGGTGGTTTTAGGTACCAAAGGGCCCAGAGTATTAGAATGGAGACTTTTAGACTGATCTCCCCGTCCTGAAAGACTCCTGCTTTATGGAACGAGGCAGGTCGCTCAAGGGCACATCCACTGAAGCCACAGCGAAGGGGGTGGGGAGAAAGCAGCGGCCTTCCTTCTCTGTGAACTTGCTCAGATAAAAGCAGCTCTCAGAGCACCTGAGCCAAAGCCCACACCCAGGTGCGCCTAATCTCATAGTTAGCGAATGAGTCTCGTGAGGATTTTATGGCGTTGCAACAAGTTTGGACCGTGCTCCTTCGTTAAGTTGGTCAAGGGATTGTAAAGATGCTTGCTTTTAGGAAAGGCAGCAGTCAGGTTGTACTGTGATGAGGAGCCTGAAGTACGTTTGGTTATATTGTCAGTACCGAAAATAGTCCGGGATGGCACCTGGTCAGGCTTGGAGAAGATCCACGACTCTGCATCATCTCAGAGCCAAGAAAGAGATACACATCCTTCAGCCCGGGCCACACGGAGCACCTGCCACGTGCAGCCTCCTAACAGCTAGGGCGCCCAACAGCACCTTTGTCCTCAAGGAGCCCACAGCACGGGGAGCGAGAGAATACTGATCTCTGTAACACAATGCCACCCCACAGAGGTGTGATGGGCAAATGGTGGGGGCGGGGGGAGGCATGGCTCAGGCACAGAGGAGCATGAGGCGTGGGAGGGAGGCAGGAGAGGCCTCATACAGTGCGTGAGTTGAGAAGGGCCACAGGAGTCACTCAGCCGGGGCAGGCGAGGCGGGGCTCTGGGCAGAGGAGCTACAGGCTGGGACAAGGGCCGGGGGAGCACGCCTCCTTCTGGGACCACCAAGGGGTCCGAGTGGTAGGAACACACACCAGCGGGGGCGAGCGAGCGAGGGTGGGGGACACAGAGGCAAGCTCAGGAAGGCACTCAGGAGCCGGTGACTGGGGGCCGCTTGTGAGGGCGGTCAGAACCTCACGCTCTGGAGGGGGGTGGAGTCAGGCCTCGGCCTGCGTGGGTTGTACGAGGTAAGTAAACTCTGCTGACAGCGCCTCAGGCTGCGACGTCTCGGGATCTGGACAGCATTTGGGTCAGGTGAGCATTCGCGCAATTACCAGGCCGGTAAGTCTCCTACGCCCAAGCCACAATCCTGTTTTTATTGGGCTAAGCTGCTGTCTAAGGCTTCGGTCAGGCAGGCCTGCTGGCCCGTCCCGCCTCCGTGCCCGACAGCTACATGATGAGGTCATAATACTGTGGGCAACCCCTGGCACAGAGTCCTTACAGGAAAAAAATATATACATCATGGTTGGCTAACTCCATTCTTGAAGAGTAGCTCCTATCACTGGTACCCTCCTGGCACCAGGAATTAAAAAAGAAAATGTCAGCAGTTGCAGGGTTGTACTTCATCATCATCAACTATCTTGCAGTTTCAGACCAATTATCACCGTGCTTCACCCATCAGCTAGGTGATGTTTCTTCCTGGGACCCTACAGACACAAAAAATGTTTAGGAAATCAACTACGGAGATAAGTGTGGCCGTTGGGGACAATTCTCTTGCTAACGATCATTTTTCCCCAAAGCAGGGAACGGGGTTATGAATCATCTGTGACCACTTATGCTTAAGCCGCATACATTAAAATTTAATGGCTGCGACACAAGAAGCCAGTCGTAAGCCGGCACGCCGGGGCACTAATGTGTTGGGCCTAATTGTGCTTAGATGAAGTGAGGCAGGAATGTGTGCCAGCCCACTATATTTTGCTATAAAATGAAAATTATGAATCTCTAATCACAAGTGAAGCTTCATTTTTTACAATTCATAATTCATGATTTCATTAGCTTTGAATTATTCATTTTCTCAAATGTTATTGCTACGGCCTTTTAAACTGTTCCCTTCCCCCGCTTTCAAGTGATAAAGGCCGGAGGGGGCACCGAGCTGCCTCCGGCCTTTGAATGCAGTAAAGTGCTCTGTCCACGTGCTGCTGGCCGCTGCTCACCGTTCCTCTGCTTTGTGACTGCAGCTGGGCTATTCGAGGTTAGGGCCCGCCCCTTTCATTTGATCCAGGAGATAAGAAGTTTGTGAAAACGTCCTATTTCAAGAATTGTCATTTCTAATAAAACACGAACTTTGAAACAAGGCCTCCTCTATGATCGGGGCCCTGTCTGCTCGACCGGCCCAGTCTCCCATCATCCTCCCCGGTCACCGTGGCCTCCTTCCCCACCCTGTGCTCTCTGCGTTTCCTGTTCCCGCCCCTGGGATGGCGATCGCTGCCCTGCCCCCACTGCCGCCCCAAGTGCACCTCCATGGAGATGCTGAGTCTCCCGCTGCCAGCCTCACCTCGGGCGACCCCTCCTCAGAACGGCTACCCCGAGAGCCGCCTCCCCTGTCGGTCACTCAGTACGGCGCTGCCCTGCGTGCTGCCTTCACGTTGCTCACCACGGCCTGTGAGCGTCGTTTTTGGCGTGTGTGCGTGTGTTGTCTTCCTTCCAGACTAGGGCCGACGCTTTAGCAAGGCAGGCAGCTTCTTTGTTGCTCACCATGGCATACCGAGGCTCTAACATGGCAACGGGCGCATGGTAGGTACTTAATAAAGATTTACAAAACAAATGAATCTTCAATTCCAAGACATAATGATCAAAGTACGTTTAACTAGAAAATGCATCATCAGCTGAAGAAGCAGTTTGTCCCCAATCCTCCTCCCGTCTTTCTGTGAAGAGACTTTGTAAGCCACCAAAGGGCTCCACCCAAGCAACCAGCAGGGCCACAGGCCACAGCTTAGAACTCGGTCGCCTTGGACGGCTGCGGGGCGGAGGGCACATCCCAGACTCTCACTGAGAGGAAGATCTTGAGATCCTAACAGTTGGAGGCGAAGAAAAGGAAACTGGTACTGAGAGATTTGGGTGAAGAGCATCCTGTATCCCCGGGGGGGATCGCCCTTACCAACCACAGGACCTTTCGGAAGAAGAGAGCCTGCAGCAAGTCAACCTGGGTGGAACTGCTAGAGATGTCCACGTCCATGTGCAGCTTGGTGTCAGGCTGGACCCTCCTCTTGGGCAGAGAAAGAGGACACAATTTGTCCAGGGTCAGCCACCCTCATGGCCCTCCCGGTGACTATCTCCTCGGAACAATCACCAACCAGGTCATTTTGTGCAAAGGACTGATGCTAAGTGCGAAAGCAAAGGAACTAAATTGGTCAGGTTAATAGAGGGCAAGTTTGGGAGTTATCGAAATTAACTTTCACAATAAAAATCAAAGACTGACTGATGCCTTCGAGCACTTTTGCTTTTTCAAATTAAGTGATCTCTCTGGCTAGCACACAATGTGTTACTACAATAAGGAAACCTTAGATTTAGATATTAAATATGAATTAATGAGGATGGCCTTTTAAGTAATTCAAAAAGTTACTCAAATGGAAACTCAGTGCACACTTACTAGACGTTCTTGGCAAATGCAAATGATACAAAGTAAAAGCTCTTCAGATAAGAGGTCCAGTTGGGCACCTCAGGGTTATTGAGAGATGATTTTATAAGTATTCAAGACAAGGTTATCATGATATCATTTTTTAATACTAGTAAGTTTTTCACAACACTTCTGGGGTGTACTATTATTGGCATTTATGGGAGACCCAAAGCCAGGGAGAAAAAGGTAACTAGTCTTGTTATAAAATCAATGCCTAAAATGATAAAGATTCAGAAAGAGGAGCTTAAGGAAATATTTGCTAAATAACTGATGAGCCAGATAAAGACCAGAGAACAGAAAAGCTTAAAATTCAACTCCCAGTCCCACACACAACCCTTCAGTTTAGGCCCATCTTCTTGTAGACAGAGTTGTGCTTTTCATTACTTATTCAAACAAGAGTTTGGAATGCCTACTGAAGTCATTCAAATTGCCCTTTTGTACCTTAGGTGGCTAACGTGGCAATATAATTTACAGAGGATACATTATGTTAGACCTTACAACGGCTCTGTGATGTTCTCAGATGCCCACGGACGACTCCAGCAAGTTGACACCTCTAAAGTCATTTTTCCTGGCGTCCTGAGATGAAGTTAGTGCCAGCTCTTCAAATGTGAACAGCTCACATGTCATCCCATTATGCCACCTGGCCTCAGACCAGCACACCTTTAAAATAGATTTATTTAGGCTATAAACTTACAGGACAGTGCCTCTGTCTTCAAATATATTACACTTAAACAGCTGGGAAAATAAAATCCCAACTTTCCGATGCTGAAATCTCTGAGGCCAATTTGAAGTACGAAGAGGGCTATCAAGTTCTATTACAGACGCAAATTTAGATGATATTTTTGTAATGTGTTAAAGAAAAAAGCTTGCAAAAAGCAAAATTTAAGACTGGGAAAACTTCAGAGGGACACAATGTCAGCCCATCCCTAATTAGAACAATTACCAGGGCTGTGGCAGTGGGGAGAAAAGGGTTCATCATCCTGTGTTTTACTTGAAGCTCAGTAACATGGGTCTCATGACTTTAATTAGAGGGTAGTTCCAGATAGAGAACATATTACACTAGTATGTCATAGTGTGTCATTGACTTTATGTCAATAATCTCACTCATCCCTTTTGCCCTGGAAGACAGATGTTATCTATTGAGTTATCTATCTATTAATGAACTCATTATCTATCTGTTAATTAACTCATAATGAATTATGCTGGATCTCAAGAAAAGTCACCTAGTGACACTGGGAATCCAAATGTATACTCGGACATCACGTCGCACTCAGCCAAGTGTTATCAGTTGTATGGACAAAAATGGTAATCACTTATTTTGGGTCCAAGTGGGTTTTAGGTTCTAACTTAGGACCCACACGCGGCAGTTAGAGAACCAGACAGTGCAACATGAAGGGCCAGTGGACCGTGAGTATGAGGCCGAAGCTCATGAAACTGCTAATATTTAATCTATATGAGTCAGAATAATTAGCAAAGGGTAGACTCTTCAGGGAAGCCTTCCTGCAGGAGAAGCAGACATGAGATAAGCCCTCAAATTCCACCCGGACATTTCCACACGGAAGTGACTCATGATCTGTCTCCCTCAAGCCTTGTGCTCTGCCAAAGGTACCTCCTCACGCAGGGCACGTCGGCCGGCGGGAACGAGAACTCCGGGGCTCTGAGCAGCACCCCCTCCCACTCGGCTCTGACCCCCCGTCAAGTTCCAGGCCCTGCTGAGGCCCTCTCCCGACAACGTTCTCACCTCCACCCGCTCCTCTGTCTCCATAGCTACTCCCCAAGGCGGGGCCTCTGCCACCTCTTGCCGTCACAGTTTTTTACCTCGTTTTGTAACTGAATGTATGATTATTTCATTAATTGAGAAAGTAGGCTCCCCAATGGTACGGGCCCTGTCTGTTTTGCTCCCCATCAATTCTCCACTGCCTGACTGTACCGAAAACGTCAGAAAGAATAAGAGAAGAAGCTTCCCGAAATGGAGCTGAGGGGTCAGGGCGGCAAGGAGCGGGAGATGGCGAAGGGCCTGGCCGGCCCTCAAACAAGAATAAGTTGTTAATTAATTGTTCTAATTAGGGATGGGCTGACATTGTGTCCCTCTGAAGAAACAACAGGATGGGGAGAAAGTGCTGATTTGTTCAATATAGTGCTTAATTTTGCTATTTCTACAGACTGAAGAAAAAGGTTAAAAAACACACAAAGCTTTACTTCCATTAACGATGAGGAATACATACATAAAAGAAGAAATGTTACAAAATCCCTACGAACCCTAGGTCGAAGAATGGCAGCTCCCGCCTCTGTCCCCATCATGCCCACCTCAGCAGCACGTGACCATGCTGACCTTGGATGTCCTTCCTCTCCTGGCAGCCATGTGACTGGTTTCGCACAGTTTTCCTCTTACTCATTCCCTGGCTGCTTCTCCTCAATTTCCAATGCTGGTTCTTGCCCATCTTCCTGAACTCTAGATGCTGGAAGGCCCCAAGGTCTGGACAAGTCCCCCCTCCTCTTCACCCTGTCCACATAAGTGAGCCCATCCGACTTCAAACCCCACACAGGGGCTGCTGCCTCCTGAGAGCATCTCTGCAGCCCAGGCGTCTCCCTGAGCTCCAGACCACTTGCTGTCTGCCGCTCGGGCCCACTTGGCCTCTTAAGTGACACAGACCCAAAGCAGGGCCTTTGGGTCTGTCTCCCTCTCCCCCACAGGCACACACAGTGATACTGTCCACCTCGTTCCTCAAGCTAACACTCCAGGACTCAGCGTGGCCTCCTCCCTCGCTGCACCCCTAACGAGCAATCCATAACCAAGTTCTACGGATTCTAGCCTCTAAAAAGGCCCCACTTCCTTCTAAATCTATCCCCACGGCCACAGCCCTGGTCACTGTCATCTCCTTTCTGAACTTCTACAACAGTTTCTCTACCTGTCCCCTTGTTCCCATTCTAGCCCTTTCCCAAATCATCCCCCAGATAGTAGGCACAGTAAGTCTTTAAAACTTACATCAGATCATGCAACTTCCCTGTTTAAAACTATCTGATGGCTTCCCACTTCTCAGGGGATCACATCCAAATTCCTTACCGCGGACTGTACAGGACACCACACCATTGGTGCTCCCTGCCACGCCTCCTTGTTAAGATCAGGCCAGAGAGAGCCCTTTATCCCCCTCCAGGCCTTTCAATTCTTGCCCCCCGCACCCCCACCATCCAAGCTTTAAGGTATCATTGACAAATAAAATTGTTAGATATTTAAAGCCTACAACATGTGCCCTGGCCAGCGTGGCTCCATTGGTTGAACGTCATCCTGCAGATGAAAAGGTTGTGGGTTTGATTCTTGGTTGGGGTCCATGCCTAAGTTGCAGGTACAGTCCGCAGTTGGGGTGCAAATGAAAGGCAACCAATCAATGTTTCTCTCTCACCTCGATGTTTCTCTTTCTCTCGCCCTCCCTTCCTTTCTCTCCAAACCCTCTCTCCCTTCCTTTCTCTAAAAGCAATGGCGAGGTGTCCATGGGTGAGGATTAAAAAAATAAAACTAAAAAACAAATGAAGTCTACATCATGGTGATTTGCTATATGAATACATTGTAAAAGGGTCCCCCCCTTCATACCTGTTACCTTACAGATGTCCTTTTTTCCCCCCTTTTTTCTTGAGAATACGTGAGTTCCACTCTCTCAGCAAATCCTGGCCTTTAAATTCTAACGCTTTGGTTTGACTGCCTCCCCTAGCTCCTCAGCCTTCTCCTCAGAGAAGCCATCTCCAGCCACCTTGCCTGCAGTAGCTCCACCCCACCTCTCTCAACTCCCCGCTTGTTTCACTGCACACAGTGCACCCAGATAGTCCCTTGCTTAGCTGCACATCTGTTCATGATCTGAATCTCCCTCCAGGATGTAAGCTCCATGAGGGTAGGACTGCTGTCTCGCTTCTTATTCCGTATAGCCAAATGCCCGGTATAGTGCCTGGAACATGGTGCTATTTTTTTTTTTTTAAGTATCTGCTAAATGAACAACAACAACAACAACAACAATAGTCCTATTTCTTGAATAAAACTCCTTTCCAAACCCTTTTAAGAACCTGACATGTGTTCATTAAGCTCCTAATATTGTTCCTTGGGCCAAAAGATGAATTGTTTACAGATGCTGCTATTCAACTCCATCCCAAATTTGTATTTAAGAGACCACAGTAAAATTGGTGTAATTTATAAGTCTGGCGGGGAAGAATAACAAGACCGTTTAATATAATCAAAAAAAAGGAAATCTGAGCAAAGTTAAGAAATGGGAGTGTGACAACGAAAAAGAAAAGATCGATGGTTCAACAGAGATGACTACAAGGCTACAAGGTCCCTGAGGAAACAGGAGAAGATGCAATTCATCCATCAACTGTCTTTGGATACCCACGGCATGGCGGGCACTCAGGGGAGTCTACAGCAGTGATAACGCAGATGCGGTCTCCTCCTCATGAGACTTACAGCGTACTGAGAGAAATATTAAATAAACACACAATGAAGACGTAATTATGAACTATGCTTCATGCTATGAAGAAAAGTCAAAGAGCTCATGAGCAAGAAAAGTGACCTTGAACTTGAGACCTGAGGATGGATATAAATTAGTTGGTGGGCATGTGCATCGGAGGGAATGTCGGGAGGCGGATAGAGCATGGTGTTCAAGGCAAAGGGAATCGTATGCAAAGACCAGAGGCAGGAAGAAGCTTGATGATGAGACTTGTGTGGCAAAAGCAGAGAGGGTGACGGGAACTGAGGAGAAATTGCTGGCAGAGAAAGGATGGAGAGAGGGGAGAAGCAGGGTCCTGTAGTCAATGTAACGAATCTGAGTCTGATTCTAACAGCATGTGGGTCTTTTTCTGAAAAAGAAAAAAACCAGAAAACAAAAGGTGGATAAAAATAAAAAGAAATTTTTAGATAAACTGATGGGAAGTAGAGTTTGCTTTGGACAGTTTTGACCTTCGTGGTACAGCAGGCATGATGCCTTCTGCACAGTTTGGGGTGGGGGGGGTGGCATCGAAGAGGCTGGAGCTCGAGCAAAATCACAGGAATTCACTGTTGGGAATGAGTTACGAAATCAATCATACAAGTATATAAAACTGTGATTAGCTGAGGAAGACCGGGTAAGATCACATAGCACGGAAGGAGAAAGCAGCAGATGGATCAGTTTTGTCATTAATTTTAGGGACAATTTCTAGTTCTAGAGTAGATCCAGGAAAAAGCCAAAGATTTACTCAGAGCTGGGAACAGACAAGGGACCTAGGGCAGAAATCCACAGGGTTGCACAAGGCAGAGCAAAAGGGCTGGTGGAGGGGCAGATAAAGGTGGAGTGGGTGCGTTAGAAGACGGGAGCACTGAAGTAGAGAACTCAATGACATGAAGCTGGGGAAAAAAGAGGAAATGTTTGCATTCATTCAAATCAATTTCACAATGATGTGTTGAGCATCTTTGTGTTCTAATTATATAGATTCTAGGGATGTGGAAATAAATGAGAAGTCTCTGTTCTCAGAGATGTCAAAGTCTAGTAAGACAGAGAGTATAATCTAGTCAACAGAGAGTAGAACATCCAGTAATGACTGATAATATAACACAAAAATAAGACTAAACTCAAAATAAAAATATGCTGAAAATAATATGAAATTGTTTTTATGGTATAAAATGTTTTAATGATCACTGCAGATAGTCATCAAATTTATTTATTAGGAAAACATCTCAAAAATTAGTTTGGCTTCTTTTTTCTGAAAACTGAAACATTCTTTCATCGGAAAACTTTGAAAACTACAATACCCAAATAATGTTAATAGTAATAAAATATACTATATTACATAACCAAACAGAATTGCTTTACCTACTCATACAAAGACTCTGTCTCAAATAATAAAATATACCATCCTCCCATTTCGCGAAATGGGAAAAAGAAGAGGTTTTAGTTATCACAAAAACGCAGGCACAAATGGCTTATACTTGGCACTCTTTCTCCTTGCCCTGACTTATTTTTCGGCACTGCGTCATCACTCGCTGAAACACGCCGCTCTGTGACTGCCCTCACCGGAATGTCAGGGCCAAGAAAGCAGGGCTGTGTTTGTTGGCTTCACCACTGTGCCCCGAGTACGCAGAACAGCACCTGGGACTTAGTAAGTACTCAACGAATTTCCCCTTGGTGTCTCCATCTTGGCCTGGTATATGATGCCCCCCCTTTCAATAGAAATAACATGAAGTGTATAATTTATAAATTCCTAAAGTGCACGCATCATAAAGGATTTCCCAAGAGTTAACATGTTAAGTCTAGAAAATTAACATGGTCTGATATTTTGTCTAATTTTGAAAGAGAAGACTTTTTTTTATCGATTAAGAAATAAAAAGGTAACATCAGGTAACTTACTTGTGGAAGTACCCAGTCACATAGACCGTCTGCATGAACCAAGGATACAATGCGCTGCATCGATCTTGATTTATTTTTCACTGAGGCCACCTGAGTCCTGCACCTGAGCCCTCGACACCTGCCACTGCACGTGCTTAGGGCTCTGGGACTCAGCGGCTGGCACCTCACCCCTCCGTGCCATTGATTCACGAGCGCCATATATCTGCTTCTTGCTTCCTGGTTGTAGTCATTTCCAAGCCTATTTTTAACAAATGCCAACAGTATCTCAGAGCAACTGCCATGCAAACACCTGTACTCAGGAAAAATCATCCTATTGGTATTAGCATAAATCATGGCTCCTGAAAGCTGGAGAGTGACTTCACCGTATTCTGGGTAACATTTTCCGCATGACACTGGGGGATGGCTCAGAAAGCAATCTGGAAAGAAACTCAAAAATTCTAGCTAACTGAAATATGTAAAGTTAAAAACAAAAACCTGCATTTAAAAAACACACACAGAGTTGAGATACACTGTACAGAGGAATACAAATAGAGGTGTCTTACTTTTTAGAACTGGATATTTATATGCTCCAAGGGCCACCAGAATCAAGAGAAACAGTTTTTCATTTTAATTTTTAATTGTTTAAGAAATCCACGTTATACAAAAATCAGATGGGTTGACTATTCCAACAATTCACTTGAATAAACACACTAAAAATGGTGGGTGGTTTTTTTTAAGTTTAGTATGAAAAGAGTTTTTTAAAGGTTGGCACCATGAGCATGGACCAGCTTCACTCAGCGCGACGGTTCACAAAGGAAGACCCTGTCTTTGCCGCTGGGGTCACGTAGCGTCAGGGGCAGGAGGTCGCTCCTATTGTAGGCCAAGTGTGTTGGCCAGAATTAAAATGACTAAGTCACAGGAACGGGCCAAATTGTTAGGTCTGCCCCATCTATCTGTGGATATTCTCATTATGCACATATATAAATTTTTTAAATAAAAATAACGTGATATAAAGGAAGTCATAATGAGTCTCACAAAGGTGACTAACTGACTGATGAACTGGTTTTAAACACTTTAAATGCTTTACCCATGCACCCCGAAATCTCAAGGAAAATAAAAAACGATAAATACAACTTCAATAATATTCATGAATTTACACCGGAAGCAGAGAAACTTCTTATTGTTCAAAATCAAATTTGCTAGAGGATAACAGGTATAGGGAGTAGAAGTTGAAGGGCAGAAAACAGGCAACATGTTTATGAGAATCTGGGGAACACGTAAAACCTACCGTTGCACACAGCCAGCCATGGAGGCAGCGGAAGTTGAGGTGGGGGTGAAAGTCGAGGGGAAGAAACCCCCACAAAACTGTTGCAAGTATATGGTGACTCTGTAGAAATCCCTTCAGACCAGCAACTGCTAGAATAAATACCACTTTTTTTTCCTCGCATTTGAAGGTCAAACAGCCCAAGTGCCAACAGTATGTGAGCAAAGTTGTTTCTGATATAATACAAAGCCTCAGAGATAATATCTTGCTGAGAGAGGTTCCAGGGTACTGAGATACCCCACTTTTGGCTAACTTAAGCAATTTTTAAGGGTACTGAAAATTACAGAGCTAGGGTTTCCACTGTAGTATTTCCTACGAGAATAGTCCAAAGAAACGACAGCTCACTTCACAGCTGGGTGAGGGTAAAAAATGAGCATTTTACAAACTTGTCCCTATGACATGGCAAAGAGACAGAAATAATGTCCTTTAAAAGTTATTTAATTTACTCCCCTGTTTGCAGGCCGGGCTTTCCCCCAATTACCTTCAGACCATTGAGTATCCACATTAGTTTAAACATTTGCAGGAAAGGAAATTCCTCAAAGTCCCCTGTATGAACAACCCTACTCCCAAGAAGCGGCTTTGGTCATCATCGCACTGTGCAATAATTAGTTACCAGCCAGCTTGTCTATCAACAAGTATTTGCTAAGTACACACAGGGAGAATGTTATTCTGTTAGGTCTTTGATGGTAGACTTCCCCCGGAGTTACCCCTAATTGCTTCTCCTGTCAAATACAACTCGATTCCTGGGTTCAAATGTTCTTCCGCTAACCTTCCATTCAGCCCATTATAAAGTCCCTATTGCAATGGGTAAGAACCAGCATCCTATTAATAACTGAATGCTTTTGTTACATTTTTTTTATCCTCACCTGAGGACATTTTTTCATTGCTTTGAGAGAAAAGAGGAAAAGAGGGAGAGAGAGAGAAATATCAATGTGAGAGACAAACATTGATTGGCTGCCTTCTCATACGTGCCCCGACCAGGGATCGAACCTACAACCTGGGTATGTGCCCTGAGCAGGAATCAAACCCACAACCTTGCAGTCTACAGGACAACGCTCCAACCAACGGAGCCACACCAGTCAGGGCCTGAATGCTTTCTTATACAACACAATCTGATTTTTGAAGCAGCATGTTGTTTCAAAGCAAGAAGGTGTTATCTCAATATTTCAAGCTAGAAAACTAAGACTCCAAAAGAATAAGAAGCTACACGGTTGCTAAATGGCTGAGCCTGTCCTTCCTGCCACAAGTCACCTTTAACGAACCGCCTTGCCATTCAGCCCTTCCTGTCCTCTCACCAATCAGTAGAAAACTACTTCTGCAAACTCATGTGGCTGGACTTTGTTAAACTATTTTTTTAGCCTCCACACGGTCCCAATTTATATCTGGGTTCTAATTCTTTTCTCTTCTCAAATACTAAATCTATTCAGTTTACCTATATTCTAGATTATTCCTCTGCCTCCTCAAAGTTTCCCACCTAACATGAATGTTGGATCTTAACGTTCTCACCTTGTGGCCCGCCCCCGACCTTCAAACATCTCTACGTATCTTTTTTTAAAGAAAAAGAAATTAAAACCCTGACAATAGCCTACTCTGTCTCCCACCTGTCTTCCTGTATTGTTCCTTCCGATTATCAAGGATCTTTCCTTGACCTTTACTATCCCTGATAGTACTGATACCACCTCCTCTGGGGATGCCTTGAAATTCACTCCTCCCATGGAATCCACTTCTTGTCCCAGATTCACGGCTCTGCAGCTAAGTCCCCAATCCAGTGGTCCCCTCCCGATGCCCCCAATCCCTCAGAGGTTTCATCCAATTGCAAAGAAAAAGGACCTCTAATCTGAGGATACTAAAATCTACTTTTGAAGCTTCAGTCTTGCCCTTAACCTAAAATACCTCAGATCCAGTCACTGACACATCTCTCCTTGGACGCGCCTTCGTCACCTGAAACTCACTATATTATAAACGAAGCACATTATCCACAGCAAACAAAATCACTTAACCAACTTAATCACTTCTATCCATGGCAACCAAAAAACCTGATGTGTTCTTCCTTGTTTTTCACACTTCCCTCTATCCTGCATGCCACCGTGAGACCTGTATTTCTAAATGCTGCTTTTTATAAGCCATTACAGCTTAAGAACCTATAACAGGTCCCATTACATTTGCATCCGCTCAATCTCTTTGACGCAGCTTCCAAGTTGCCAGGTGAACTAGTGCCCACCAACCCAGCCACCTGAATTTCTAATGTGAAACTCCCCCAGTTTACTTACAGGCCAATGTCTCCATGCTCATACCCTTGACTCTATCTACAATATCAGCCACTGCCCTTCCTAAAAGTCCAAAACTTACACCTACTTCAAAACCTACCTTCTTCATGAAAAGCCCCACTGACTCACTCTAAAAATGTAAAGTAGACCAATGTCCACCTCCTATTTCTGACACTGTACTACAGTTATATAAAATGCCACCACTGGGGAAGGCTGGAGGAAGGGTAGGGATTCTCGGTAGGGTTTCTGTATCTTCCTGTGAATCTATAATTAAAATTACTATAGATATTTTATATTATTTCAAAATAAAAAGATTTTAAAATATAGGGCGGTCATCGACTATGCATATGCCAGGCATAAGCGCCGTTCTGTGGTCACAAAGAAGCCCCCAATGCAGAAGGGGCTCTTCGTGCACTTTCCTTCTACCTGGGGTGTTATGAATGGAATTGTGTCGTCCCCGAAGTTTACAGGTTGAAGCTCTAACCCGCAACGTGACACGTTTGGAGACAGGGTCTCTAAAGAGGGAACTGAGGTTAAATGAGGTCATAAGGATGGGGCCCTAACCCAAAAGGACTGGGGTCCTTATCAAAGGAGGAAGAGGCGCCAGGCATGAGCAGACACAGTGGCGAGGCCATGTGAGGACACAGAGGCGGATGGCCGTTGGTACCCCAGCAGAAAGGCCTTGGGAGAAACCGAACTAGCCAGCACCCTAACCTTGAAGTTCCAGCCTCCAGAACTGCGAGAACACCAACTTCTGTCATTTAGGTCCCCCAGCCTGTGGCACTGTGTTATGGCAGCCCCAGCGGCCTGACACGGGGGTAAAGGGTGAAGCAAAAGTATTAAACAGCCGCACCCTGTGCTAAGTGCTCTGCCAGCCTCGCGCCCAGAGGCCTGAGAAGCACAGAGGAGAGAGAGGGACTAGCAGTAGCAGGAGGAGAGGGGGTACTCTGTGGGCCATCTTTGAACTGGGTCTTCAGAAATTGCTGTAATTTTCCACCAGCTGCAGACAGACTATCTAAGCTAAGGAAATTATTTAAACACATAGAAACTTGCAAAACATGTATTTGCAAAGCATGTGTACTTGGAAAATACTGGGTAGTTCGGTATCAGTAAAGGATCTGAAGGAAGAAAGTGTGGGATATAACAGCTGGAAGGATAACGTTGCTCTGTTTAGTAAAGAACATGGTATTTCAGGCTTAGGACTTGTAATTTAATTGGTAGGTAACAGGGAGCTGTAAAATCTTTTCAACCAGGAAAGTGACGTACCCAGACCCCTAATTTTTTTTAAAGAAACTCATATTCATCAAAGAGCATAAATTCATTACAGATGTACACAGATTTAGCTAAAAGAATATTCACTAAATAATTATTTGTCATGTTAAGATCAGTCATAGTTTGTATATTTGACAAAAGGGGGCTGGTAAAGTGTGCATCTTTTAAAATTATATATAATATTTAACAATGCAATAATGATATATAATAATTAAAGTTTTAAAAGTGGGTTATAAAGCAGTAGGTGCAATGACCCAATTTAATAAAACAAAAGTACATATATGCAAAGAAAAAAGATGGGAAGGATATGCACATACATGTATGTAGACTACATATGTGTACACATACATAAATTTATATGTAGTAGAGTTTGTAACTATGTCAGGGTGGTTAGATTATTAGGGATCTTTTTATTTTCTGCTTTCTTCTTATCCGAATTTTCTAAATTTCTACAAAGAAGATGTTTTATCTATGTACTAAAAAATATGAGCTATTTTTAAAACCTTATTGCAACATAATTCACATATCGTACGATTCATACTTTTAAAGATATATATTCAGAGGTTGAGAGTATTCACAGAGTTGTGCGGCCAGCACTGCAGTTTGACCTTAGAATATCTTCCTCGCCCGAAAGGAAACCCCTTCTCCCCTCTAGCCCTAGGCAAACACGAATACGCTCTGTGCCCACGAACTGGCCCATTCTGGACATTTCATATGAATAGAGTCACACCCTACGTGGTCTTTAGAACTGGCAACTTTTCCTTAGCATAACGTTTTCAAGGTTCACCCATGTTACGGTTCTTTGGGTAGCTAAAGAATACTTCACTGTATGGATATACCACATTTATTTGTATATCCATGAGTTGGTGAATACTGAGATTTATTCCCCTTTTTGACTATAATTCTGCTATGAACATTCATAAGTTGTTTGTTTTTTATGGTAGTACTAAAAATAAAGGAAGACAATACAAGAAGACTATTGGCAGGTCATTTTAATGGTCCAAATAGGAAATAAGAGCATTAAGGAAGGTCATGGAAGTGTGGACAGTGAAAGAGAGATATTTGGAAGGTGTCATCGTCACATCTTGGTGACTAACTGAACCCGGTGAGTAAAGGAAACAGAGAGCCAAGGTTGTCTCCGAGGTCCCTGGCCTGGGCGTTGGGTAATATCCTCCACTGAGCTCGGGCCCACAGGAGGCACGTTTCACTCAGGCACGTGGAACGGGAGAAGCCCGTGGGGTATCGAGAAAGGCATGGGACAGCTGGAAGGGAGGCCGGAGAGAAAGGCACAAACTTCGAAGTCCATGGAATTCAGGTGATAGCTTGATGAGATTGTCCAGGAACGCATGAGGTCAGAGCACCAGAAGTCAAGAGACAGAAAAAGGAACAAGAAGCCACCAAGCAGACTGGAAAAGACAGGTCTGAGGGGACAGGAACAGTTTCCAACAGCGAACAAGGAGCCAAGGAGTGAGCATATTCTAAGAAGGAAATGGCGCCGTTGTCAAACTCTGCAGAGCAGCCAAGTAGGTTGCAGGCGAAGTGCTCACCGGATGTAGCAATAATGAAGTCACTCATGAGAAGGTGAAAAAATTGCTCAGAGGTCAATAACCTGCAGGATCTGGCCTGCGTTTGGAGAGGAGGCTCAGAGAGGGAAAGGAGGCAGAGTCCATACAGCAGCTGCACGCACGGAGGCAGCGTCCCATGAAGGACTTGGGGACTCACTCATCAGAACTGAAATGCAAACAAGCCCCACAAACATATCATAATTGCCCTTGAATAACTTGCTTCCTTGGGGGATAAAAAGTCATTACTTTTCCTGATTTATAAAACCAGTTCTTGTTTTTTCCTGACCACCGTTTCTGATACAATTACAGTTGGGTTCTTATTGGTGCTTTCTTTTCAGTCCCTTCTAACAAGTTACATATGTCACTTGTAGGAAAATATACACAACATGTGGAAGAGAAGGAGAAGGAAGACACTCAGGGAGCACCTGAAACTCTGCCGCGCAGGATAACCACCGCCAACACACACCTCAGTGCACACGCTTCTGGCCGGCTTCCTGAGAACAGCCTACGGTGCCTCTGCGTCCGTGTGTCCACCTCTGTCTCCTGTGTTTTGTGATTTCACTGCTTTATATTTAAACCTCTCCTTCATCTGCAATGCACTGTGGCACATGGTAAAGGCTAGGGAATCTGGTTTTTTCTTTTTCCTCCAAATGGTTGGCTAATTCCCAGTACCACTTTTTAACTAATGCATCTTGTCCTCTCTCCAGTGCTTTGAAATACCACATTAGCACAAGAGGTCTGAGTTCAGATCAGCACGTTCTAAATATTTACATATATAATTGGAGGAGGGGATGGATTCTATTTATAGAAGTTAAAATTATACCAACTGTAGTCATAGAAAAGCAAAAGCATAGTGCAACAGCATCCACTCAAAGCCCAGCTGACCACTTACGCAATTAGTCCCCCCTCAAATATCTTTCATAATTTATACTCCATGAATCCCCCTACTATCAACATTTTATATTAGTTCATCTCTCACCCACTGTCTGAAATTGTTGCAAATGCACATAAATTGGCAGCAGAGGGAAACTGCAAATCTTGTAAACGATGCAAGATTTATTGCAGTTACAGTGTCATTGGAGAACTGCTCTTGTCACATTCAAGGATGGTGGCTGGTGAAAATCTGGCAGCCAGTCCAGTTAACAATGAAGAGGAGAAAACTGACAAGGGCAATGACATGATAGATGTTTTTAAAGAAATAATTTGCATATCAAATGATTAAGAAAGATTCCTAGGAGTGGGGAGAGGGGTAGGTAGAGTGGATGAGGTGTGTGTGGGGGGGGGGGGGGGGGGGGGGGGAGAGGAATGGTAATGGAAAATAATACAAAAAAAAATTTTTTTAAAAATGACTGCTAGGAAAATGGTGCCTTGAAATACTTTTTCCTAAAAAGGACACTCTTTGTAGAGGTGCCTGTGCAGTCAGATTTGAGCATGTATCATCATGCCTGAAGCAAAGCAAAAACAAAAACCCCACATAATTCTTTCAGGGTCGTGTCTAAGAATTAGCACATAATTTTAAGTATAATATAAATTTCGGCAAATATATGCTACAATAAACTTACCATTAATTTTACCTTTACTTATTTTTCAAGCAAATCTTTTGTTTTACCAATGAAAACAATGAAATGTTGGCCCCAGTTGGAGGTAGCCTTTTTCTGACACCAATCTGTCTCAAACCTTCCATAGTTTAATCGATTCTAAACTTCCTATTTGGTGCATCAATCTCTCTTTTCGTGATAATGGCAGCACTGCCACTTACTGTTACTTTATAAAGCATATTCCAAAAAGGCAACTCGAACACCCTTCCCTTTGAAAATGTCCTGTCTAGTCTTGTATTTTTACTCTTCTAACTCTAGCATACCCTGGTTCAGCTCCCACAGGCGCCGCTGAGATTTTACATTGGCATTTATCATTATGACCCATAGAAGCGCACAGTTAGTGAGAATCTGCTATGTACCCGGCGCCTGTTAAGCGTTTTCCAAGTATTACTGGGCTTAAGTTGGCCAACAACCCTGTGGAAAAGCACCGTTATTAGTCCCCCTTATAGTGGAGAAAACCAAGAGGTGGACAAGCTAAGAAACGTGTCCTGTATCATACAATTCTGGCAAAGGGCCAAGCTAGCTCTGGAACCCATGTACTCCTGATGTCAAAGTCTACTTCATAAGTATTTCTCCATTTTAAAACTTGCTCCTTAAAAAAAAAAAGCACAAAGTATTATATTATCTGAAGTATTATAATATCCTATATTATATTATAGGAGAAATCAATTCAGAATCCGTTTAGTAATTTTTCCTGTGGCTTTTCCTATATTGAACTGGTCTAAATTTTCTTAATGAAAGATTTCAAACTTACAAAATCTCAAATAAAATATAAAACCAAAAGCTGAATCACACCAACAATACCAAATGTCTTATCCAGCACCTAAGTGGGACCTCTAAGAACTAAATTCACACTCTGTTGAAATGGGTTATTCGGAAGTAGCCTAAAAATGATATCCAACCCTTAAAGCAAAAAGGTCATTGGCTTGCTTAAAATATTAAAATGTGATAGTTTTAAATAAATCTCCCCAAAAGATAGAATAGATATCTTAGTCAGATTTATATTCCTTTGTTCTCCTACCCACTCAATATAGTAAAAATGCACAAAATACTAATTCTTGGGTGGTCCATACCACATCTCAGAGTAAGTTTTCTAACCCATAGCCACAAAAAGGCTCATCTTACTTTCAAACCTTCTTTGCTTCCTTTTCCCCTTTCTTGGCTTCCTTTTGGCCCAGGAACCCGGCAGTGCCAAAGAAAATACGGTGGAAGCTATGGCCCATTACGACTTCTGACTCGTTTGCTCACATTGAGGAAACGCTCACTGGAGACCCCCGATGAGCCTGGACGTCTCTGAGCCCGCGTCCTTGCCCACTGCCCCTGCCTGCCCTGCCGTGGGGCCCGCGCCATTTGCCCTCCAAGCTTCCATCCCGCGGGCTGTCACTGATCCACACCACCTCTTGGTGGGCAAAGCATCACCCAGATGACGTCCGGTTTAACAAGCTGAACAGAGAGGGAAACAGCTCCAAGGTTCACGAGGTTAACGTGTTTTGTCTCCAGAGGCCTACCCAGATATGCACTCAGGTTTGCCTATGTGCTTGAGAGACTCAAGTCTTAGCTGGAATTAGGGTCACTGAAACACTGTCCTAGACACTGAGATCACCAAAGGAAGACTAGGAATCTAACGCAAATCTCATCCTCAAGCACCAGCAGGGACCAGGCGGGGGACCCGTGCGTATGAGGATGCCAGCCAGGCCACTGACGGCGCTCACATACGGGGATCTCTAAAAACGCTGCCCATCTGTGACTCTTGCTCTCAGCGTAGAATGCACACGGCTGAGAGCATAAAAGAGACATTTAATGCAAGCGTCATGTTCCCCAGCAGAGAGACGTAACAGCAGAGCTTCAGGTAAGAGACACGTGAATTTGACGGCTCTGCAATAATAAGAATTCATCCAGGAAAGGCGAGGTTGAACCACGGCAGAGAACCTGCAGGCTGGTAAAGGACGGTGGGAGGGACGAGGGGCCAAGAAGGTCACGAGGTAATTCCGAAGGGGAAAGATGTTCAAATGTGGGACGCCAGGGCGGATGCTGTCATCACGGCCTTTACTGGAGCCAAGAAAGGCACAGCCAAGGTGCCGGGCTCATAAAGCCATGAGGCTAGAAAACACCAACGGGCTCTTACTCTGAGATGTTTATCCATCTGCAGTTTAATAGGGAACATGGTAAAAGTACACACACTCCTGCCCTTTCCTACCAACCACGAAGTCACTTCGTCTTCCCAGGCCTCAGCTCAGCGGCCAGGGGAGGGAGGTGAACCCAGATGATTTCGGAGTTCCTGCCCAGCTATTAAAAAAAGGTCATGTCTATGAAAAACGCTTGTATGTTTATGTGTCTGATAACCCACTCCTTTCTAATACGCCACTGCACCTTCATGCATTCTGAAACAACTATTGTAGCTGAACTAATGCCGGAAATTGCACAATTACTGGCTTGCAGCAGAAAAAATTCACAGCATTTCTATGCAGATAATAAAAATTAAGCACAGAACAAAGACCTATCTTTAATACATTCCTCACAGCGAAGAAAAGAGACTGCATGAAGCTATTTCTGCCCTTCCCCCCCCACTGCTAGACCAGTGGGAGGGAAAACAGGCCAGGTCAAGAAGAGCTTACAACGGGGGAAACCAGGCCTGGAACGCACTGTACTGCTGCAGCCCGTGCGGTCGAGGGGAAGCCCAGTGGGCTTGGAGGCTTGGGTTCCAGACCTAACCCCTCCCGCACCAGGGAACTCTGGGCAAGGTCCTTAGCTTTTCTCAACTCCATTTTCTATTCCGTAAAGCAGCAAAAAGTCTACGTGGTTCTTCAACCTCAAAAATGTGCAACGTACAGAAACGTGTGTGAAAAATGTACGTGCTAGGGAGGAAAGGTTTAGGGGGCAGTAAAGGAGCACGTTGATGGCAGAGAGAGCTGAGGGAGCCGCTAACACACTATCGTGATGGATCAGGGCACATGAGAGCGCCACGGGCAAGGAAAAGCAGTGAGTATGGCCCCGACTGTGAGGCACAAATGCGCACAGCCCCGGTCGCCCCGGCGGGACGACCTTGGCCGAACTACACATGAAAGGCACCGGCCTGATTTATAGCCTCCTGGTTTGTGAACAAATATGTTTTCTACCTTCTTTCATTTCTTCATTTCTCCCCTCCTTCCTTCTCTTCCTCCCTTCCTCTGCCCCTTCTTTCCATACAGTTAAAATTCTGCCTTGAGAGCTTGGATAGACACGGTCATCGCGTTGCTTCCAAATCTAGTTATTTAAACAAATGACTGAAGTCCCACAAGCAGTAACAGTGACTAAGGGAGCATCCACTCCCTCCAGGTGTCCCGCTCTTTGGGCACAGCTTTGCCACTGGGTTCCTCGAGCCTCTTCCCAAAGACGCCGCCGTGGCGCGTGGGCAAGAGAAGGCAGGTGCACCCTCCCAGGGGGCCAATCCTGTCTCTTTTCAAGTTTTCTCCTCTATATATTTCTCCTACCTCAAGCAGCCTTTGTTTCCCCTATTGGTAAGGAAGGATGGGAGCCGTACACGGAGTGCTGATTATGCTCAATATCCTTCATTTACTATCTCTTTAAGCCTAAATATTCATTTCTTAGGAAGAGAATCCTGCCACGGTGGGCAGAAGATGGGCAAGCAGAGGCCGAAGGACCAGTTTGGAGGATGTAAAGAAGGGCAACATGAAGAGGACCTAAGTTTTGTCAAACTATTCCAACTGTTTCCATGTAGGAAGGCCTTTCTAGACTGAAACTGCCCAATTAGGAATATTTACTATTAAAAACCATCGAATATAGAATCCCATGACCCCAAACCAATTATTCCCACACCCCAACACCAAACTCAGAGGCCAAACCATACATAAATCTATAACAACAGTAATAATTACAGCCTGGATTTCCTAAATGTGTTTCTGTTCCAAGCATTGTACTAGGTGTTTTACAGACATCTGAGGCCCTGGCGAGCAGGGAGGGGTTATTACAGGCACTTTCAAAAGGGAGAGACTAACATTCTGGAAAGTTAACTAACACACCCAGGGCCATATAAGTAGCTGGGCATAGAGGCAGGACCCAAAGACTGGTCTGTCTGCCTCGAGAGTCTGCACCCATTAGATTAGGCTACGGGGTCTCTGTGTTTATCTTTTCGAGTTTCTGCTTGCATTCCTTTTACTTCTAGAAGTGCTGATTGAGGGGGAAGACAGCAACAGGAAGAGCGTCAGCATAGCTGGGAGAGGGGCGCAAAGGCATGTAAGAAGGAAGAAGAGAAAAACACTTCCCACACTCGGGCCCTTGCTTCCAGAGGAAATAGATGCTACGGCTCGTGCACTCGATTCATTTACTTTATGCTCCTTCTCGCTGCCGTGAAGAGAGGCACTTGGAAGAGAGGGTGGGTTGCTGCCTCTAGGCTGGACGCCCATGGCCTTGCCTGACTGCCACTCAGGGGAGGGCTGAACCCTCACCCTGGTCCATGGGCGCCTCATCCCCCATTGCCTGGGCGTCCTCTTTGTCTCTTCTCCATATTCCGATGACCACAATCCAGGCAAGCGGCAGAGGGGATGGGGCTCATCTGGATAACATTAGTGCTTGCATGATGCTATTTTTAGCTAAGAAATATGGTATCGCGAGATCGCTTTCAGTTTTATTCTCTAATCCATTTTTTATTGGTTAGAAGCAAAACAAAAGGGATCACACATTTAAAAGCAGGGAGAAGGAAAAAAAGCATACCATTCTAGAAATGTCTCGCAAGCAAATACCCCAAGAATATTTACCCAAGTGGTTACCCTGGGATATCTGAGGGGAAATGTGAAAGCAATTTTCTGGGCTATCATCACTTTGCTATCCCAAGTCCGACCCCAGACACATTCCTCTGCTTTGGAAAGTGCAGCGGCGCTCAGCGGCACAGACAGACGCTCACCTGGCATGACCATGGTGGGCGGGGCAGCCGCGTCGGTACTCAGGCAGAGACGCCCGCCTTTGGCCAACCTGTCGCAAAGCAAGGTGATGTGCTTCTTCAGTCGGCTCGTGTCTTTGGGCTTGGTCAGCTGGCTGCTGAGGCTCAGAGCCTGCTCCTTCGAACTCTTTGACAGGCAGGTCTTCAAGAGGTGGGAGACAGCAGCATCCACCGTCTCTTCCCAGCCCTGCAGGCAAAAGCCCAATTTAAATACATGCAAAGGCCACAAAGCAAAGCACACACTTGACTGTTTACTAGGGTCTCAGATTATCGCAGAGCTGTCTGGTTTTGAATTCTAGCTCGGCAAGCTGTTTGACCTTGAGCAAGTCATTTAACCCCTCCTAGCCTCATCCTCGTCTGCAAATGAGAACACTAACAGTCTGCACCTCCAAGGGCCGGGGTCATCAAATGAGAGTATGCGAGAAGCTTTAGCCATGTGCCAGGCATGAGTAATCGGCAACAATGACCATCATCTCCGGTGGAGGTGTGTCTGAAGACCTGAGGGTGGCGCTGCCAGGATTCCTGTACATTGTGCCTTATCTTTGTGCGGAAGGGTCATGGGTGAGTTGGGATGGGGAGAGCCTCAGGATATCTTGGGGGGAAACCCTGGTATCTCTCTCAGCTCGTGGCCCCAAGGTCTTGGACTTGCAGGCAGAAACCAGAGGGCTTTTGTGAGACACAAGCCTACCCAGTCTCGCTTCATTGCCCGGGTGATAAAAAGTGGCACAAAGAGAGGGAGTTCCCCCTTGTGCTGGCTGTGCTGGAGTGAAGGCCACAAGAACTGCACAGTGGAGGCTGCCACCCTGGGAATGTGGGTGCTGGGCAGCGGCCTTGGTGTGCCCGGGAGGTGTCAGTGCCAGCAGCACTGGCACAAGGGGGTGCCATCCTCAGGTGCCAACGACGCAACGAGGCTAGGAGGAGCCAGCCCAAGCACTCCCACTGGGCATCCCCGGGGAGCCCCTGGGCATCTGGGGGTCCCAGGCAGCACCACAGGGAAGTGTGAGTCCAGTCTGGCTCTATGGTCAGCAGTGTGACTCCATTTGTGCCCAGTAAGACCTCAAGCACCATGGGTCTGACAATCCAAGTGCAATTACAAAGGAAGACAGTGCATGAATTTATCCTCGAAGAATAATGCAGAGTAGCCCAAGCCCCTTCTATACGAGGTGAGAAGCCTGAGAGTCAGGAAGAAGGAGTCCTAGGAGACCTTACTGTTAGTACCTGTCTTCCGCAACCTTATCAGCTGAGCCCCCTTTCACACAGGCACACCGGATGAGGTGACTCCTAAATTCAAACGCTCCGTTTAGCATATAAAGCACCTTCTGCTCCATCTCCTGCTCCATTTCCTCCTCTTCCTACCCACCTGTGCCCACACTCACCCAGGTCTCTGCCCCGGCTCCCCGTGCAATGCCCTGTCTCCACTCCCGACCTGGCCGACCCCCTCTCACAGCTCAGCTCAGGCACTGCCTTCTATGGATCACATTCGTGGCCCCTCTTCAGGGCCCTGCGACCCCACACGGCCAGTTCCATCGCAGCACTCCACCACCCCCGGGCCAGGCTGTGGCCACACCCACACGCCTGCTTCCCCGTGACAGTGCCTGAGTTCTCTGCACCCCAGCACCGCGCTGAGTAAACACAGGGTGCCCAAGACGTGCGTTTGCCGGACAGAGAGGTGGGGAGGCAGAGAGCTGGGATCTTACAGATGGGAGGGTCTGAGGGCCGCTAGTCCAGCCCTGAGGGATTTTTTACCAGGATTTCTTCTACAATAGCAGCCATCTGCCCAGGCGTGGCTGTTTTCTGATCCAAAATGACTATTTTGGAGGCAGTTAATTACTTTCAGGGACATGTGTAACCAGTAAAAAGCTATGCCGAAACTGAGCCAAAATCTGCCCCACTGGCCCTCACTCTGCCCTACAGAGCCACGCAGAACGCATCTCACCTCTCTCGTACATGACAGCTCTCCGTGTCTGTGGAGACAGCAATTCAGTACCCTCTCTTCCAGAATAAACATCCCCAGTTCCTCCAGCTCTTCCTTACACAAACACGGTTTCAACTTTTCTCTCTACCCTAACCACTTGCCTTTGAATGAGCGCCAATTTTAAACACTTAAAAATGTATACAGCTAACTAGAGAACCCCAAATTGACCCCAAGATACCAGGCTGGGGAGGGAACTGCAGTGTCGGACACAGCTGCCCCTCTCGTTCCCTGGGGACTCTCCCCACCAGCCTGGCCTCTGGTCTCCTCTGCTCTCTGGGAACTGCACCGCACACTCTTTGATGCGCAAGGAACGGACAGACGACTAAAGCCCAGGCCTTTTGCACACTCAGCACACATCTGCCCTCCAGGCTTAAGCAGGTAGTTTTCTAGACCCAAGGGCAGGCTCTGTACACACTCACTCAAGAACTTTCAACTGCTTGACCAAATCAGGAGTTGTTGTTTTTTTATTCTATTGACCCATTACAGATGCCACTGGGCAAATTAAGAAACAAATTAGTTATTTCAGATTGATCTTGAAAATCTTTTCAAGAAATGCCAAAGACTGTAAAAACAGCTTCGTATCCCAAGCTCTTAGAGAATAATACATCACTAGGTACTACAAAGATATTGCTATACAGCTGCCAAAATCTAAACTAGACAAATACCTAAAATTGAATTTGTATTTCAATAACAACGGGAGGAGGTAAAAGAAGACAGAGCAGTAACTCAGGCGTCATGGGAGAGGACATATCTTCAAGTCGATTTGGAGCCACTGGTGGAGACTTTTCTGGAGTACGTGAAGGAAAGACCCTTTGAATATAAGTTGGCATTTGTGTGCTCTGTGGTCATTTCAGCATTAATACAGCTCCTACCATTTTATAGACTACTCATCCAAGCAAAGTACTGTTTCCAAAAGCAGGTTACAGTAGCATATTAGATAATTTCAGTCGAAATGCATTTAGTTAATGTAGAGGTACTGCAGAATTTCCTTTCCTGCTGCCAACTTGCCGATCAAGTGAAAAACCATGTCATGTTTCGGTATTTGGCATGGCTATTTCTTTAATATAATGAGGCTTGATGCCAACACTTCAGAAAGATTGCTACAAAAATACAGGGTCATTATTTGGAGGGCCTGAATTGCTACATAAACTCAAATATGATAATGAAAAGAAGTGCTTATGAGACAAAAAAAAAAAAAAGAGCCTCTGAAATGAGAGTTTCATTAAATAAAAATGCAATGTGATAACTCATTAATCAAATGTGTGGCATACTTGTGTGATGAAATGCAAAACAAAAATGTGGAAATCTAGAATCTCAAGATTGAGGAGCACCTTAAAGGGAAGCTATTTCAGACCTCTGACAAGCAGTTTAGCTGTAATACAAACCAATAACTCTGATCCTCTCTTTTCAAGCTTATGTTTTGCATTTGACCCAGACTCCCATTCTGACCTCAGTGCTTTGGATAGAGGAACACAATGCAGGTTCCCTGAATTATCACAGAACTTGATCCTGGAGAGCCACGTTCCGTTTTAAAACAAAACAAAACATTAGCAATGCCCCACAGAGCCAGTCACCTTGTCAACACATTCAAGTTTGCTCCAGTCGCATGCACTATTCAATGGCAACTCTCCCAAAAACTAAGAGTGCAAATCAAATTGACAATAAAGATTCCAGAGGAAAGCTCCTTCTGGGGAGAGTAAATTGGATCATTTGGACCCATGATCCCACTGAAACTAAGGAAAATTTTAAAAAGTCATTTCTTTAAAGGTATAGGAAAGCTAAGGAGATAGTAATTCACAGGTTGGGATGGATGGGACAGTGGAGAGCCAGGGACGCGAGTCCTGGTTTGAGGTCACTGCCCACCAGGCCTGACAGGCAGCACCAGCCCCTCCCTCCCGCTGCCCCCCCAGCTAAGGACTTAGGCTCACTTATGTATGTCCACTGAGACACCGCACAGGCCATGAGGAGTGGGTTGGATTAGAGGCCAGAAGACCTAGGCTGAATCGTGGCACCTTTCCTCATTAGCTGCATGTCTCTGGAAAAAAATAATTTGAGCTCTCTGGGGCCCAGTTTCCTCACCAGTTTAAAACCAGAAAAATAACTGTCCTTGCCAGGTGCTTACAGATAGAAAGAGACGTAGTTAGCAACTGTAGTTACATAAGTCCACGCAGTAATTCTTACTTGCGAGATTCTTTCTAAAAGTTTCTCTCTCCTGAGCCGGCGCCCATGAATAACAATAGCAGTAGAAACAGCAACAGCAACAAGAGTAAGAACTGCTTAGGACCCTGTGTGCTGGGAAATGTGCAAGGGATTTCACAAGAATTATTGCGACTCAATCTTACCGTTATCCTATTGGACAGTATCAGAACTTCTAAGGCTCTAGCGGTAAAGTATCCCACCAAAACCGACACGGCTGGAAGAAGTTGCAATGTGGTCCAGGACCACATGGCTCTAAGTGCCCTGCCCCTGACCCCCGTGCCACAGAGCACTTCCACCCCATTTCACGTGCGCCTCTTTCAGTCTGCTGGCATCAGATCATCTTAGGTACCTTTTACTAAACTGGGCTTCAGAAAATATCATGAGGTCTCCCCCAGGAAATGCACGGCCACGATCAACACATTCACGGAACCAAAATTTAAATCAGTTTCTGTACCCAAGTAAATGGTCTGCATACAATTAAATGAGATTTTACCGCCTAATCAAAAAGCATTATGATCTGTACCAGTTTGAATGGGTCAAACTTTTAGAAAGACTCCACCAAGGCTCTTAGCACCTGCATAGGCCATTGAACCTGACCTCTAGAAATGGCCTTGGGAACATCCCATCCCCTGATGTGACATGACTCTGATGGGTCTGAGTCACAGCAGCTTATTTCAGGGACTCATTACTGAGACCACTTGGAGAGCCACTATTATGGAACCATAACACACACGGGGATCACAGACTCCCCAAGTACCCGCGTATCAGAAGAAGTCTGGGGAAAACCTTGCCGAAGTTAGGACAAGTCAGGGCCATGTGAATAAACGGAAGATGTCAGCTCCTCCGCTGATACTGCTGTGTTCTTAACAAACTCAAAGAACAAAGAATGACCAACCTCAGGAAAAATATGTCTAACAATAAAATAAACCACTGATTTAAATGAAAGAGTAAAGCAAATACTCATGAGAAAAGAATGACAGCAATTCCATATTTTCTTGCAAAACAAAAGCTAAGAGCTTTCCAGGATGCAAGACAGGATGATACAGATAGAAGAACTGTGTTATATTTTGTTACCGAGATACAAGCACACCGATTACTACCCTATGCCAAGCAATACAACTGACGTGGGAAAACGGCCAAATGCCAGCAGTAGATGCGGTTGATTAATTAATGCAGCACATGGGACTGCATTATTGGTAGAGAGGTAAACATCAAGTGGCCTAAAATTTTCTGCTAATGCTGAACAGAAGCTTAACATCCAGCAATACATGATTCAACTGAGGTGGAGAAATGAGGTTTTGAGTTTAGCCGAAAAGGTAAATGTCTAGAACAGATATCAGAGGCTCAGGAAAAAAAAAAAATCACAAAGGCAATAGTGGCCTGCTCTTAAACATTGCATCAACAATGCCCTTAGTGGCACGTGGGACCGCTAAGGGCACACATGGGAAAACATGGATCGTGGTGGTCTGGGGTCAAACGCTGGATGTACAGAAATTTCAGGAATACCTTAACCAATTTATGTGGCTTATCAATTTCTGCTCACTGAGGCATGAGAGTAATATAAAAAATTTATGTCTAAATAAGTCTAAAAGAGCACTTTCAATAATCATGAAAAACTTTAAGTGATAAACATGCTTCTGTCACAGTTCAACTGGTGGGGGGTGTTTCTCGAGGGCCCACAGAACAAAGCTGCACCTACAATGAGGGCACCCTACTGCTGAAACGCAGCAGGGACACAGCGACAGCTGCGATTTCCTGGGTGACTCCTGGGTGACTCCTGAGCCCAGCGTCACGTCAGCACGTCATGTACATTGGTCCTCACAAGAATTTTCAGGGGTGAGGGCTTCCTCGTGCTGCCTGCACGCCTTTGATAAGTGGTTTCCAAAGGAGGTCACACGCGTGACATGACACTTGCGGGTAGGGTCTAGCACCTCTGTTGCCATTGTCGTACTCGTAGCAGCAGTGTTTTGGTCTTCCAGGTGACAAAGATAACCAAACACACAAACCCTGAATCTGAAAATGATGGTGAAGACACCCAAGGGAGGCTCAGTATGGGGTCTAGTTCACTGAGACCAAACAAGCAATGTGATTCTCAGTTACTCTGGGCAAGAAATAGAATTTGGACATGTCTTCTAGAAGACGAAAAGCCTTATTAAATGTATTTTCATTTCAGTTTATGATGTTTCAGTAAACCCTTCGTAATGAGCCCCAAATACCTAGTGAAGGCCAGATTATGCACTACAGACATAGTAAAAGATACAACTGAAATGTAAAAAGTGATTCCGTGTGCAGCAGTTTCTCGGCTGCCGGCCTGGCCTCTCTCCTAACCCGACACATGCAGCAGGGCTGGGGGCCACCGAGGCTGAGGCCTCCACCCGGACCGACGCCTCGCTGCTCACACTATGTCTGTGACACACTCCAGCCGTGCCTTCGTGAGCAAGGCATTGGAGAGCCAAGCTCGCTTCCTACCGTCATGGTCCTCCTCTGCAGCCTTTGGTTGCTAGGTCAGCAGGGATACAATGGGAAAGCGGGCGGAAATGCACTCCAAATGGCCAGTCTCACTTCTCTTCCAAGCAGAACCAATGCTCAGAGAGCGCCGAAACTGCTGAGGGATGCACAGCTAGCTCAGTATTTCCTCAGAAAAGGGATGTGAATCCCAGCCTGACAAAATATTCGATTCAACTGATTGATAGACCACAATTTGCATTTTCCAACTAGTAACACTGAGGTCGCTTTCAGCATTTCATAATTACAAATGTAAACATTATAGCGCCAAATAAATTTTAGTTAACTACTCCAAGTGCACTAACTTAAGATTACCAGAGCCAAGTGTTGTGTTAGTTTTATGGTACACATTTTCCTAGAGGGCTGACTGGAAAGACTGTATCAGAAATAGGTGGGTTCCCTGGCTGGTGTGGCTCGGTGGATTGAGCTCTGGTCTGCGAATCAAAAGGTCACAGGTTCGATTCCCAGTCAGAGCACATGCCTGGATTGCGGGCCAGGTCCCTGGTTGGGGGCAACTGATGTATCTCTCACACATCCATGTTCCTTTCCCTCTCTTTTTCCCTCCCTTCCCCTCTCTCTAAAAATAAATAAAACAAAAAATTTTTTTTTAAAAAGAAATAGTTGGGTATGTCTATTTCACTACGTAACTGTCAGCACTATTACCAAACTTGGCTAAATCAGTGTAGGTGAAGTGCACCTAACAGTTACTTTCACTTTAATATATTCATCACTATGAATATATTAAGATTGAAAATTTCTGTGTTTACTGATTGGAATTACAAGGTATGAATGAATATATGTATAAATATAAGTATGTGGTGGTCTGGTTATCAATCTGTATCTTTTACCATCCGTACAGTAGAGATCAGGTTTTGTGCTTACAGAACCCAAAAATATTTGAGGTGGCTCACTAAAAAAAAGGACAGTGCAAAGTGGAAGTAGAATGCTTCCTTTTTAAAAAAATGATTTAAAAAAGAAAAACTATAACTTGTTGAAGGAAAATCTGTAATTGTATAAAACATTATTAATATAAATGAGGTGTCAAGCAATCCCCAGATACTTCTATCTGACTTATATGCTCAAGTTAAGCTTTAATTCTGTGGGGAGATAGAAGAATCTATCCTTGCACTTATTAGAATACAAGACAAGCACATGGACAACTTCAGAGTATATAATGAGAGCTAAATTATGTCATACCCGCAAGTGAAATTCGCAAGAGAAAGAAAGCCAGAATAAACAGGGAGGAAATGAAAATGTATCTGCTCTTGCAGACGGCGGATGGAGGGCTAAATAGAGGACATTATTTTAGGTGAAGAGAAAGGCAGTATCAGCCCGGTTTGATAGAAAGAAGTTGTGTGCCCATGAAAAGTCAGCTTTCCAGAACAAAGCAGGGGTGCTGGGGAGTCACGGAAAACGACTTTCAGAAAGAAAATGTGCTGGAACCAAGAGACTGCAAGTCCCAGCTGCCTGGTTCCAGAGTCCGAGCTGAACCAGGGCCAGAGAGCCCCAGGCAGTGCACAAGCACACGCGCGGCCAGAGGACAGTGGGCAGAGCCCAGCAGAGACACGCAGGGCAAGCCAACCAAGAGACATGCGCAGAAAGGCTCATTCAAATGCCACCACAGAAATCCGGGCAGCACGGCAAGGCTACAAGCCCAGGAGTCTCCCAGAAATGTTTCCACTGCACAATAACGGGCCAAGGTGAGGGATGGAACTGCCACCGGGCAGACAGCACTGGTTTCAGAGGAACGGGTCACCAGGATCCACGGGCACATCTCTGAAAGAGTATAAGGCCTCAGACATGCCCATCTGGGCACTTCGCAACTAGTAGGCTCAAACTAGGTTGTGTAAGGGTATTTTAAGGAAATCAAACTGATATAAACACACCTGCAGCCCAGAATCAAATGGGTGAGCAGTGTAAGGATGATGAGGGTCACTGATTTCCTCACTGTGGTTGCGGAAATTTCCCTTCTTTAGTTATTTATATTTAACTCACATGTTATTTCAAAACGGGTTTGAGCTTGCATGCAGGAGAGGGAAGCTTCAATTAATCAATTCTGTACTTAGTCTCTTTATTCTTAAATGCATACATAATATTAAATGGGTCCGTATTTGGTATACATGAGGAAAATTTTAAAAAATCACACGTCACCACTTGTACATTGAATTCTACTTGGCTCCAGTTCTGATGTATTTCAACTATTTCAATTTTAAAACAGCAAGCAAGTCATCAGGAAGGCTCTGAGATATGTTATATAAACTCGGATGAAGTAACCAGGTTGCATCTAACTAGCAAGGACATGGAGAGTGTGGCCGGCCATTCTGAACATAAAACTAATTCTTTCATGTTTATCTTGCTGGCTAAGATCATGGGAATGACCAAAATATTTACTTTCTTCGCTGTGTTCCCATAGACAGTTATAATTGTGATGCTAACTTTGACACTCAAGAAAGGCTGGCTTCATGCTACCACCACACTTCCTCCTTTTGTTTGCCTTTGAAGAAGAGGTCATTAATAACAGTAATGATTAGCCATCTCCGTCATCACTCAGTCCGGACAGGCAGCACAATGGCCCTTACATCAAATCTGACCTGTGACGTAGAAGTCTTGAAACCTTGTAAGTGAGCCTTGATAAGTCCTGCCATACAATAGCGCTTCCTATTATAAACATCTGTTTTCTCACATGAACCACGTTGAATGTGTTAAAAATAAGTTTCTCTTTCCCTATCAGTTTGCAAAAGGAATAATCAATCAAAAAGTAAGGCTGAAGGTTCAAATCTCCAACTGAACTTTCCCAGGGGGGTTTTAAAGTTCAGTGCTAGAGAAGGCAACTACTAAACTCTTAAGAACACAGTATAGCTTTTCTTCTTCACACAGTACATTATATCTGCTGATAATATTACATGCACTTTAAAAGACAAGAAAAAGGCAGACTGCTATGCAATGTGCCAATATGCCTTCCACCTCTAGGGCTGCAAGCAGTTGGGTCCCCAACCCCGTGCACCACTGACCCTGTCAGTAGGGCTTCCTCCGGAGACACGTGGGACACAAACGAACATTTGGTGCAAAAGTCTGAGAGAGCCCGTTTGGAAATACCGACGCTGATCCTCCTTGCTGTCTTGCCATCTGCTGGACTTCATGTCAAAGAACCTTAGTCATCTAGGCTGTTTACCAGCAAAATGAGAAGCAGAGCCTCCCAGAGATCAGAAAGGGCAAAGAAGGGTCATCCCCACACTAGCTCCAAGCGACAGCACTTCCTCCAAAGCTGGATTCACAAGGATTATGAGGCCACGTGTGGGCTCAAGAGGAAAGAATCCGTGACAGTGACATGGCCCACCAAGGCCACATGGAGAAGGAGTAGTAGCTTCTTGCCTCCCCTTCATACAGACGCACACACCCCTCTAGAGAACCCTCCTGTTCCCAGGGCAATGTCTGGTTACTGTGCATATGACCAGGCTTATCCCAGGATGCCAGGAGTCGGGGCTGCTAATGCAAACAGCACAGCAGAACTAAATGCCCACTCCTATCCTACTTCCTTCATTTGTTAGAATGTGCTGAAGTTGTTCACACAACTGACAAAACCCTTTCTCTCTTAACAACGGCTAGCATGCACTAGAATTTTCTGCATTGATGAAAATGTTCTATTTCTTCGTTGTCTCATGGGGCTACCACTCTCCACGTGTGGCTGTTGAATAATTCAAATACAACTAGTGGGACTGAGGAACTAAATTTTAATGTTATTTCACTTTACTGAAATTTCAATTTAAATAGCCACACATGGTAAGTGGCTACCATATTAGACAGCAAGTATTTTTATAGCTAAATATGACTAGGATTTGTTTGCTGGTAATATTGACGTAAACCTGGAGGGTGGGACGTGTTTTGCTTAAGGAGGTACACGAAGTGTCTAGAACACTGCCTGAAACACAGGGGGTACTGAATAAGTACTCACTCAATGAATACATGACTGGATAAAACACTGGTCGTATTTGGCCACTCCTGAGGAATGTGTAGTTATACAGCTCTGGGGTTCTGCATAGAGCCATAGAGGAGGATGTATATAATATCACAATTAAATGCTCTCTCACACTCAAGCAAGTAACACAACCCTCACTGAGCTAAGTAGAGACAGTGTTTTCTGTAGAACTTCTGTATTCAGGAGACTGTCAGGAGAAGCAGGTTTCTCAAAGACTCTGAAATATCCTCAGTCCCTGACCTGAAAAGTAAGAAAACTCCTTTTAGAATGGCCCTATCAGGTATTCTGACAGAACATTATTTTGAGCATATTACTGAATCCACTATGGAACTGAGGTTAAGAGCTCTTTTTGGAGATGCCAAATAGAACATTTAATGTTTTTCTTATAGCGAAAGGGAGTATCCCTACCAAAACACATTTAGCATATATAACTTTCAGCACCTTAAAAAAAATCAAATATAGTAGTCTGCAATACCAACATTTATTTGCCCCCAAAACAGTATTAAGAAGTGGCAAAAATGAAGAAGCATTATTAAAAAGACGGATGAAATGTTCTGTTCTAAATGGGATGGTATTTTTTTTTTAAATACTCATGATATAGTGCAAAGAACATTACTTTCATTAGCAATGATAAGTTCTAACTGCTTTTGCTTTGCAAATGTAATGTCATTAAGAAAAAAATATTCCAGAATTGACTACAGCATTTTGCCTGCCTTGGAACACATGCCATCTACATGAAACACAACAAACCATTATGCAGTGCTGTTTGAAAGGCAAATAAAACATCTTCTGAGCACTTTCTTCTACCTCTCAATACTTCTGGGGACATCTGACCTTGAACGGAGAGCCTCTGCTGAAAATGTTGTCCACATGTCAAAGCGTTCCCCCTCACACATGCACTCTGCCATCCACCCTCAACCAAACTGGCTAAATTACATTCAGATTTTTGTGGTATCATAATAACTTCAATATGGGATATATTTTCAACATTCTGGTCAGAGGCTCCTTTCTTCCCTGCCTCACCCTCCTTCCAAGTTATTTCAGGCTTGCATATTTCATTTTCACATCTCAGTGGGATACCCATCACATAACATTTATTTGTGAGGTCTAGAGGCATAATGTCGGGGATTGTGAACTACCATGTCAAAACCACATACTGCATGCGTACGTCTTCAAGAATGAAAAAGGATTCTTTTTTTCTCAAGATATATAAGCTGTCTCAACAGTGTAAGCCCAACGTGAATACCACAACCTAATCAAAGATGAAGAGCAGAACAAGCAGTATTAAAATGTCTTTTTGGATTCATTCTCCTCTAAGTTATGTTTTTATCAAATGTCCTGTCTCATTAATGACTTCAATAGACGTAATGAGTATACACACCTTCTAATCTCACCAAATTCAGAAGAGAGTTGAACGAACCTCCCCTGCATGTTTTGGGAGGGATGACACCAGAGATTACAGATGCAGGGTAGAAAGGGGCTTTGAGAAGATGCTAAGTCCATCCACCTGCCCACAGGGATGAACATACTTATACTCCCAGCAAAATGAGGCTGCTTTTAAAGATCTCTACAGTCGGAAATCCCACAATCTCTCTCGGGATGCAATTCCTACATACGAGAACATTTATTTCTAGGAAATTCTTCCTTTGGGTCTAACCGTGCTTCAGGAGCAAGTGAGCTGTGTAGTCACAAAGGCCCCTGCTCAGAAGGGCCCCAACACATGCTTTCATGCTTGCTGCTGCCATCTTGAAATTCTTAATGATTTTATCTTTGAACTTGTACGTAAAGTCTGATGAGAAAATGAAGCATGTGTGAGAAGGACACACGTAACATGTATGCACCCTCCTCCTCTCTGCCCTATTCACATGCAGCTCCGTAAGCTCCAAAGTCTTGTGGTCCCAGCATGAATGAGAGGTTCAAAGCAAGTGTGAGGGAGGCAGGTTACAACACGTGGACTGATTAAGCACGGGCACCGACAGCCCTGAAAGGCTTTCCATGTGAACCAGAGCTTGTTTTGAATGAGGAAAGAAGGCAACAGATTCAAAGAAACTGGAGTGATGAAGGAAGCCCATTTCACTCCTGCTCCTTCCTGGTCTTATCCCACCACTGTGCTGTGTGGAAGGCGGCGACAGAGAGCCGCTGGGCCTTCTGTCCTTCCCAACTCGTCAGTAAGCAGAAGGGAGAAAGTGTGGGTAGATGTGCGTGTCGCAAGAAGTGAAATACAAACAGTTAGGTTTTCTGCAGATCCCACAGTTCTGCAAGAATGAAACAGATCCACATGCACAGGCTAAGAAATGCAAATGGTATTATTATGATGAGTCCGCATGTGAGTTTCCTGCTCTTCCATCTGTATCAAAACTGGCATTGCCCATTATAAAGATTAATGGGGAAATTCATGCTACCAATTTAAATTTTTAACTTTTCTATATTTGGAACATAAACTAGCAAATACAAACACCATGATGAGAGAGAGACTGCACAAAGGAAAAGCTTTGTTTGTAGCGCCTGTTTAACAGCGCTTGTGCCCTTCTCCTGCTTTCTTGAAACAAGGGATCCGCATTTCCCTTCAGCGCTGGGCCCTGTAAATTACCCGGCCTGCCCGCCCTCCCCACCCATGCTCCCGGTCACATCCATTGTGTCCGTCCTGCCAATCACCTCTTGTCATTCACCCAGCAAACACTGACTGCACTGTGTGAGGCACTGTGCCAGGCTCTGAAAAGATAAAAATGAGTAAGATACCATTCCCACCCTCCAGGGCAGCTGAAGAAACAAATAACCATGGAAAGGTAATCGTGCCTACCTGGCATGACTTCAGTGCAAAACATAAATAATATACGTAAACTGTACAAGCCACATCCAGTCACTATTAGCACGCTATTCCGTTATCTCAATACAACTTATTGGGGGGGTCCTACTGCCATTTCTATCATCCAGCTATAGAAGCAGAGATTTCGATCAGTTAGAAACCTGCCCAGGGGGACTTGGTCATTCAGTGGTGGGACCAGGGACTGAGGACACCCAAGTCTTTTTGATGACTAAATCTGACCTCATAAGTGATAGCTCCTAATAATGTAATTCAAACCACTGTATTCTTTATTTTCTATTACTGTCGTACCCCGGTACTCATTGGCTTCAGAACTCATCAAACCCTATACCCGATGCATTTTGGAGAGAAAAAAATGTTTCAGCAGTCAGTGCTTGCTCAGGACTCACCGCACTTGCTAGAGTTTGTATGAGTCAGGTCACCGCCCCACAGAAGAAAATGCTTCATCTTTTAGTACTCTTTGGCTTTGGCACTCATCACGAGTCCCGGAACAAATTAACAACGAATACCGAGGTACCACTGTATTATAATGTCAACATTTCCACCTTCTCAAAGGTCATTTTTAGCTGTAATTTTATTTTATCTATCTAAAGAAATGGGTACTTTTAGTTTTCTTTTCCCAAATTATGTATTAGTATTTTATTTAGGATATAAAATAAGGGTTGACTTTTTTAAAAAAACCTGAAGATCTTTTGACCCAACTGTAGAAAATTAGATTCAGCTGACAAAGTCTGTTACTTTCAAAACCATGGTCATGACCTTGTTTGCTCAAACACAGTGCACTGGTTAAAAGCATGCACTTCCGAAGCGGGCGGCCCTGGCTCCCAACCCTGGCCCCGCCTCACTAGCTTCAGACAGGGACTTAGCCCGCAGAGCCTGAATCTCCTGATATGTAAAACGGGGGTGAGAACAGTGCCTTGACTACCTTATTACAAGGACGTGTGTAAATTTAAATAACGTAACCCTTCTGAGGCATTAAAGCAACACCTGGTACCTAGTAAGTACTCAAAAACGTTGTTTGTAATATGGTTATTTTTAGTATCATATTCTCATACCTATGGTGAAAAAAGGATCTGAAATGACTCCTTTCTTGAAATGGCTTCTACCAATACAATAGCTAAGTTCAAGGGTCTCTCATTTCCAAAGTCTATTATTTCTGTGTAATAAAAGCAGCTAGTGGTCATAGATACCTCTCCAAGGCAAGGGAGCTGAGATATTTTTACTTAAATAATCCTTTACCCCAAACTCCAAATACAAGCTCTCATTTTTCCCCTTTTCATTCTAAACTGCCAATTCGAACGGTCAAGGGTAAACAGGAGTTTATGAACTGTATATACAGACCTGCATGACTGCAATGAAACATTCCTGTCATACAGCATGGCTATCTCAGTCGTCTCTAACCCTTGAAGTGACACTTAAATTTAAGAACATTGAGCAAATTAAAATGGCTGAACTGTTTTCTCCGGTGGGAAATCTGAAGGTTTGCTGCCGGCACCCAGGCAGTCTAAAGGCTGTTTCCCGGGGTTCTCCGGGATTGAAGAGCACATAAAAAGAGACTGGATACCACATAAGAATGAACTATACACCTATTTTTAAAATAACTCTAGGACAAAAAAGGCTTTTATTTGAAATTTTTATAATAATTTAAAGGAAAAAAAAAACGGGATTTGGGTTAAAATTTAAAAAAAAAACAAAAACCCAAGCCATCATTTGGTACCTTAAAAAACATGATAGCCAAGTGCCCTGGCCGGGTGACTCAGTTGGTTAGAGTGTCGTCCCATACACCAAAAACATGCAGGCTCGATTCCTGGTCAGGGCACACACCCAGGGTTGCAGGTTCAATCCCTAGTCAGGGTGTGTACAGGAGGCAACTGATCGATGTCTCTCTCTCTCTCTCTCTCTCTCTCTCTCTCTCTCTCTCTCGCTCTCACTCTCTCCCCCTCCCCCGACTTCTCTCTCTCGAAACAAACAAACAAACAAACAAACAAACAAAGCCATGATAGCCATGTGATATCTCCCTAAAAGCACACTCCTTCCAATGACGATGGCCACCCCCACTGCAGCCTGTGGCTCCTCACCAACTCCTGAGTGTCCTGCTGCAGCGGCAGAAACGCCGCCTCCAGAATCGCAACCTGGTCCGCACTGAGCTTCTGCCACAGTCCGATCAGCAGGATCATCAAATGGGTGGCGCTTGTCAGCCTGGTGAGCGACTGGAACAGACTGCCTTGGTTTTCCTCCACTGCGTCTGCTAGAGCGATGACCTGCAGAAATTACACACTTCGGTCAGCGATAATTTCACAGTCCTTGGGCCCTCCGCGAATTACAGTTGGCACACCCCTGCTTTCCTTTCAAACAGCTTGATGAGCTTGGTCTCCCCAAACGCAAGGAATAAAAGAGGGATCATTCGTCTGTTCACTTCCTTCTGTAAAAAATAAGTGCCCAAAGTAATTCCAAATCCATACAGCCGGGAGATTAAAAATATCCACAAAATCAGCGCAGTGGGGACATTGTTCACTGTTCCTTCAACACCATGACCTTCTAAAATAGATGATGATGATATAAGTAACTTCTAATACAGTTATTACGGTCTTTAACACCAGCCGCAGAGATGGGTCATTTTATAAGATTCTTACCAAAATAACTGCATTTGCTTCATAATTTAAAATAATAAGTTCATTACATCCTTTTCAGAAAATAACTATCTCCCTCTGATTATTATTCTTTATACATCTCATGGTTGGAATATGAGTATTTCTTTATTTTATTCAAAAGGTAGATAATGTTCACACATTTAGCCAGTTGAGTAATATGTCATTTTTAATACACATGTCAGGCACCAGCCCACAGGGGCCTGAAAGAAAAAAAATGTCTGGGGTGTGTTAGCTTTACAATGCCAAATCTACTTGCAATAAAATTGGCAGGAGTGAGTAGAATTGCCTCTTTTTTTTTTTTTCATCCCCTTGAATAATCCTGTGGGAAAAAAGAACTAAAGCAACAATTGGATGGGACATTGAAGGCTGCCCATTGGTGTCTTGTTTTAATGTCTTGGTGAATTTTGTGCTCATTAAAAGTAATGAACTGACTGGCCCAAGGGCTCAAGGCATCTGGGTGCCCCCGAAATGGGAACAGCCAAGAGCCAGAGCAACGCGGGCCCCTTCCTGCGGCCCCCACCAGCTCGAGGCGCCAGAGCTCAGGTGAGCCGCTGAAGTCTAGTGCAGGTGATCCACTCAATGATATTCCATGGGCTGCTGACACTGGCCCAAAGAGCTTGTTAAGACACCACCATCCACATGAGTAGACTCTACAGCTGTGTGGTCCCCAAATTCCATGGGGGAGCAGCGCAGTAAGGGGACAGTCCTCAGAGTGTCCGAGAGACACTGGAACGGAGATGTAGGTTAGGGAAAGACAAAGTGAGCAGACTGGGGTTCTTTGCCACCTGGCGCAGGGCCTGTAGGAGTTATGAAAGGCAATCACAGTCCACATCCGGCTCTCCAGGGAGCCCCGGGAGGTCAGCAGTACGATCAAGTACATTGTTTACTCTGTGCCTAGTACTGGACTGCTTTCCATTGTATTCAAAAGAAGTGCATGATATCCTACAGCCCACGAGGGCCTTAAAATTTTTTGGACAGAAAACACACATACACAACCAATTAGTGGAAGGAAACATTACTGTAATAATGCCCTAATTGCGCAGAACAAAAAGTAAGTGTGAAAGAAGTTACCGGAGGGACAAATTATTATGGGCCAGAGTTAGTGTCCCCAGGGCCTTTTTCACACAAACGAGGCTTGGAGCTCATCCCTTGCCCATTCCTCCCAGCAGTCCGCGCGCAGAGACAGGAAGGCCACTTCCCTTAAACCAAAACACCTGCGGTCACCTGCATCCCCCACCCTCACAATTATAGCCGACCCCTGTTGAAGTCTAAATTTATATATGTTTCCCTTCCTGGGAACGTTACCAATTAAGCCTCATTGCAGGGGTCACGATATCATGGCGCAGATGCTTATTGCCAATAATTCCAAATCATACAAAGGTCAAGGTCATGTTCACCTCCCGAGTGCCAGGTATGTGCAAAAACGTGCAGGAAGCTCTACAGGGAATTCCACGGAGGCAGGTCTCATCTCCGCCTTCGAAGAGTTTATAATGGAGAAAGGAAAACAGGTCAAGGCGGCAAATGTTGAGCACGCAGGGAAGACCCCATGACTCTTATGAGGAATGCCATTCACATTAGGGCAACTGTTAAGAATGACCCGCCCAATGAATTGCACATAGACTGCAGGCCGAGCATTCTGCCCTATGCATTCACCCATCACACCTCCGCTGTGCCTTAGCTGGCATGATCTCTGCTTTACAAACGGTGCCGCCGAGGCTCAGCCGATCGACATGAGGAACTCGCCAGCACTGTGCACAGGGCGCGCAGACAGTGCCCTTGCTTAGCCAGGCTCCATGCCTGGCTTAGTGCCCTGCGCTCTCTGTGATGCAATGCTTAATTCTTTCATTTTCAAAGTTGTGTTTTGTTAGTGAAGTCAGTGGGGTACTGGAGAATGCACACAAGCAGAGGAGACGTGCTCACTAGCTCCTAGAGTTACACGCTCATAGATTTGCTCTTACAACCAGCATCGCATAACATCAAGGTGAATGGTCAAATTCATACTAACGATTTAAAATTTTAACTTTCCCTTACTTGGAATGACATGAGCTAGAAAATGAAAGACACCATCAGCAGGTGTGAAAGGGAGACCATGGAGGAAAGGGAAAAGCCTTCTGTTTTAGTAACTGGTTTAACAGCACTTTCTTCCTGCCTTTTAACCAGGGCTCTGCATTTCCATTTTGCGAACTGCAAACTCAGTAGCCAGCTTGACCACCACCTCGTGAGCAAGACGCCAGGATTCAGACTTCCGAGTCTCTCACTCCTAAGCCTGCAGAGGCCCTGACGACCCTCCCAGGCTCAGAGAAGGGCCTCGCTACTACTGAGTGGGTGGGGCCTTGGAAAGGAAAGCTGGGAGAAGCAGCAGCAGCTCCAACCAGCCCAGGAGGAAGAACCGATCTCGCGTTTCAGAAATGCGACGAGCCAGCTGTTAAACGCAGCCACTGCGAAAAATGAAATTACAGAACTTCAGAGTTAAATAAAATACATTAAAACACAGGGAATACACACTCGAAATTACTTCCTAATTCCTTTACTCTTATCTAGGCCCTTGAGGGTATTTACGCCTATTACCCCCTGCAGGTTGGAAACAGAAATGGCCACCGTCCAGGGTTTCCCAAGTCTGCACTCTGTGACCTCCTGCCAGTCACTTGAAATTGGCCATGGTTGGAAGCATTTGCAACGTGGAGGTGAACAAATGCCTCAAAGCCAGCCTCCTCCTCCCGAGGGAGCTGGTTGTTAAATACTTACCAGCACGTCACTTAGAAGAGGTGCCTGAAGTTTGTCCTTCAAGAATACGTACTGGATATGGGGGCTTCAGAAGTGAAGGAAATGCCCTGAGCACGTGGCTCAGTTGGTTGGAGCATCATCCTGTACACAAAAGGCTGAGGGGTTCCATTCCCGGTAAGGGCACATACCTACGTGGTGGGTTCCATCCCCAGCCGGCTGTGTAGTGGGATGTAGCCGATCCCTGTTTCCCCCTCACATCATTCCTCTCTCTCTCCCTCTCTCTCTTTCTCTCTCACTCTCTCTCATATCAATGGACATATCCTTAGGTGACAATTTGTTTTTTTTAAGTGAGGGAAGAAACAATTTGACCAGCTACATTAAAGCAGAGAAGTGAGGCTCCTTGTTCAGAGAAGAACAGCATTCGATGAGACAAAAAGAGAGAACGTGGACAGCTGCTGTCAAAGAGCCACAATGTCCAGATGAAGAAGGTGCGCTTAATGCTGTCGGGGCTGGGGGGCCACAGAGGGTCCAGAGCATGGGCTTTACTGGATGGAGGTGGCTCGCTCAGCCGCCATCGGGTCACAGCGAACATTCAGGGCATTTGCTGGGACTCAGGAGAGGCCTGGATGTGTGTTCCTTGCTGTCAAGGGAAAATTTTGACTAAGTGTAACAGCATGTCAGTTCGTGGACCCACCCAACTTGCTAAACGCAGCTGCGGGGGAAGAGTGACTTCCCAGTGAGACAGCAGCGCAGGCCACCGGCTCTCTCCTGAGCAAAGCCCACGACACATCAGTCCAGGGGGTGTGCCATTTCTCTAAGTCCCCATCTCCCCCTGGACACACTTTGGTGCCATTGTGGAAAGGGTCTGCTATCCCCAAATGGTCACGGGAACTGGAAAGAAAAGGGATAAATAATTCCTTATGTAAATTACCCACAAGGAAAATCTCCTTGACCCACTGGCCAGCATGAAATACTAAGCAGATCTCCATGTTCCCCATCTGGTTTTACACATAACAGCCAAGTTTGCTTTGTCCTCCACGAGAGCCAAATGAATGTAGCAGAATTAATACAATAAAAAAAAAAAAAGGCTGGAAAAACTGGACCCATCAGGAGTCAGATCTGACCAAGGCCTAGAAGATTTCGCAGCTCACCTGGAACTGAGAAAATGAGGCCGACCAGCTGTAGGCCTTCGACAGGAGGGAGTGGGACCTTTCCGAGCTCATCATGGGCTGCACGAGATGTGTGTTCCCTGGTGTTCAGCGGAATACAGCATGGGAAGGGCTTAGGAAACGATAAATGCTAACGATTTCAAGCGCAACGTGTTGATAGCCTTTGTTTTGCTTTTTCAAATTGAACGTTTCCAAATAAAACGGAGACCCCAAAGGACATCCCTTGTCCCACTGCCATATCAGTTGATGCCAAAGTAATGAGGCAGAGGCCCAGGGAGCTGCTTGCAGGAAAACGCTCAGCTCATAAAGCGAGTGTGAAATTAATCCCAAACACTCCCAGCTGCCAAGACAGGCTCTGAAACGGGTTACAGGAGAGCAGCAGCCGCAACAGCGGAGTAGACATGAATCGTGCTATGTGAACACGGACCTGTCCAATTTCTTCACCTAAACTCACCATCAAATCTGCCTCCAGGTCTCAGGTGTGGCACACAGAGCCCCACGGCACTGCTATGTGGCTGTCTTCTACTGAGCCCCAGCCGTGGGCCAGGCCCTGCACTCAGGCGACGGGACTCGGGTTACCCTCAGGACTACCCTCTGAGATAGGAATCACTGATCCCCTCGGCCCCAAGCCTGTGGTGAGGAAGCCGAGGCGCCCAGCTCTGATCAGCCTGGGGCTCACACGAACACCCTGTCCACAGTCAGGGACGCGGGAGAAGGGCAGGGATTCCGATCCTGTCTTCTGACTCCCCACTGGGTGCCCTTCCTTCTGCAATGGTACATAAGTGTAGACAACTGGCCCTAAAATAATCCAGTAGGTTTTTATCTTGATAACCAAACAAAGATATTAAGGGAAAACATACATCCATCGTAGGCATCTGTGCTTTAGCAAAGTTTTCCCACAACTGGATCTTTTAACATGAGGCCCACTCGAGCTAAAAATTCCAAGTGGGTTTCTGCCTGCAGTTACAATAGAGAGGAAATTAGTTCATAATTTGTAAGAGATGCGAAGTTAACATCGTAAGCTCTTCCCCTCTTAACAACGGGAACTTTATTATGCTCCAGATAGCTCAGTATCATGCCGGCTTTAGAAAGCAGCTATTTTCTCGGCCTGCTCCATTTAGTGCAACTACTGTTATTAAAGGGATGATTCATTTATTGTCTAAAAAAACCTCAGGTTACAGTGTTTTCAGGGGACTGAGCAAGTGGATGCTCTCTGATAATTTGTCAGCATTTGCTGAGGGCTTTCGAGGACCGGCACTGTGCTAACCTCTTTACAGGGATTATCTCATTTCGTTCTTGAAACAATCTCACGAGGCAGAGACCACTGCTGTCCCATTTTAAAAATAAGGAAACAATTACAGAAAGGGTCAAGCAGTGAGTAAGCAGCAAGAGCCAGGATTCGTACCCAAGCAATCTGATCCCAGAAATGTCACCAAGTACCGTTGCCTGCATTAATTTTCTGCCTGCACGTCAGTTTCACCGTAAGCAATATGTGGAACAAATTCTATCAAAAGCTTCCCAATGGGAGGTTTCGGCTTTGCTGACCTTCCAATACCCCTGTGAAGTAAGATAGGTTTATTGTTTAAAAGGTCGGCACGGATGAGCGAGTTAAGAAGATGGGGTTCCTATGACATGGATAAGCTTGTAAATCCCGGGGGCAGATGCAGCAGGCTGTGCTGGAACAGACGGTGACCTGAGAGTCCAGGAGACAGAGCTTCCAGCTCCGGCTTCTCTACCACGTAGCTTCAGGTCAGTGTTCAGCTGACTTCCCTTTTCTGGGCTCTACTCTTATCACCTTTAAAATGTAGTGGTGGAAAATAGGGTCTCTAACATCCAACGTAGCTTAAGCGTCAGGTTCAAAAACTTTCCAACTGCTTTCGGACGATTTGCTGTTTTGAGCTGTTCAAGACACTTCTTCCCCTCTATTCACACACATATTGGACCTCTTATCTAATGTCTGCTGATTCGGAGTTTTTATTCATAAAATAACAGCAGGGACCTTTTTCTTTGGCTAATTCATAGACTTGTACGAAGTAAACAGGAGAGGTGAAAACACGGACACCACCAAGCGTTGGCAAGAGTGTGGAGAAATGGGGCCTCCTAGACGGCCAAGAGGGGTGCAATGTGGGGCAGCTGCTTTGGAAAGCAGTCCGGCAGTTCCTCAGAAAGTTAAACATTGAGTTACCCTAACCTAACAATTCCGCTCCAATGTTTATGCCCAACAGAAATAAAAATATATGTCCACTCCAGAACTTGTTCATGAACGTCTAGAGGCACATTATTTATATAGCCAAAAGTAGAACTAACTCAAATGTCCATCAACTAACAAATAGATAAATTAAACATGGTGTATAATGGAATATTATTCAGCCATAAAAACAAACGAAGTACTTACACATCCTACTATGTGATGAACCTCAAAAAATTATTCTAAGATAAAGAAGCCAGTCACAAAGATCTGTATATTGTATTATTCCATTTATTTGAAAAGTCCGGAATAAGCAAATCTAAAAACATAGTAGTTGCTTAGGGCTGGAATGGGTGGTGGATAAGTGGGAAGAAAAAGTAACTACTAGAGATCCAAGATGGCAGAGGAGTAAGTGAAAGCTGCACAAACCTCCTCCTGGGACCAAAGTGGAATTACAACAAAATTCTAGAGAAAATATCCTGAATAACCAACTGAACACGAGCTGGAGAGGAGCCTTATAACCAAGGACAGACAGAAGAAACCACATCACCACAATGTGACTTGTAGAAAGTGTGGAGGAGGTGCAAGAGGGCTGGCTGGGCTCCCACAGCAGCAGCTGAAGTGCTGGAAGGATATTTCAGCGGCCAGGGGGTTCCCCCTGAGAAGTGTGGGGCCTAAACCTCAAGCTGGGCTCCCCAGCCCATAGCATCAGAGCCAGGAAAAGAACCCAGACAACATCCAGCTGTGAAAAGCAGCGGGGTTTGTCTGCCAGGGCGAGACAGCTGGAGATGAAGAGAGCCTCTTAAAGGGCTAACACACAAAATTCTGTCTGCAGTCACTTACTCGGTGCTCTGGCAGAGGGAGGGGAGAGTGAACTAGAGACACATAAGGAGAGTCTGGGTCCAGTGGCTCTGGGGAGAGATCTGAAGGAACAGCTGACAGGATCCCTGTGTGGAGTCATTCCCCATACTGCAGGAGCCATCTTTCTCAGGCACAGCACAACCCTCCAAGTGGCATCAGCCTGAGAGAAAGCAATAGCCCCGCCTGCAGGAATTACTCTGCCCACCCTTACAGTGATATAGTAATGATTAGTTTAATAGCTAAGGTGGATTTCTAGGAGCTCTGACACTTTAGCTGACCCTCCCCTGGGCGCAGGGCTGATAAAAACCAGCCTGGGTGCACAGTCTGGTTCTTTCTGCAAACAAACAGGCCCAGCAGAGGAAACCACAAGCTGTGCATTGCTGATATCTCCAAACAGGTTGCCCAAGGCCAGTCACAGGCAGTGTCTGACAAAGGACTGCACCAGAGTCTTACAGATCTAGCTAATACATAGAAACAAACAAAAAGAGGCAGCGAAAATGGGAAACAAAAGGAAACAGGCCCCAAATGAAAGAACAAGAGAATCCTCCATAAGAAGAACTAAATGAAAGGGAGGCAAGCAATTTATCAGATAGAGAGTGTAGAGTAATGATTATAAGGATACTCAATAGCACGAAAAATACATAAAAAGGACCAGTCAGAAATAAAGAATGCAATATCTACAATAAATAATACACTGGAAGGAATAAATAGTAGGTTAGATGAAGCAGAGGATCTAATCAGAGATTTGGAAAACAAGGTAGAAAAAAACCACCCAGCAGAGCAGCAAAAAGAAAAAAGAATTTTTAAAAAATGAGGAGAGCTTAAGAAACTTTTGAGATAAGATGAAGTATAACAACATCCACATCATGGGAATACCAGAAGGAGAAGAGAGCCAGCAAGGGATCAAGAACCTATTTGAAGAGATAATAACAGAAAATTTTCCTAATCTGGTTAAAGAAACGGTCACACAAGTCCAAGAAGCGCAGAGTCCCAATCAAGATGGGCCCAAAGGGGTCTGCATGAAGACCACATCATAATTAAAATGGCAAAGCTTAAAGCGAAGGACAGAATCCTAAGAGCTGCAAGAGAAAAGCAGGTAGTTACCTACAAAGGAGCGACAATTAGACTGCCACCTGAGTTCTCAATAGAAACATTTCAGGCCAGAAGGGACTGACATGAAATATCAAAAAACATGAATAGTTTCATCTGGTGATGAAAACAAGGACCCACAGCCAAGGATATTTCACACGGCAAGGTATCGTTTAAAGCTGAAGGAGAAATAAAGGGCTTCCCAGACAAGAAAAAGCTAAAGGAATTTATTAATATCAAACCAGTACTGCAACAAATATTAAAGGGCTTGCTTTAAGAAGGAGGAGGAGGAGGTGGAAGAGGAGGAGGATGCCGAGGAGGAGGAGGAGAAGATGAAAAAGAAAAACAAAAGAAAATAGTTTAAAAATAAAATGGCAATAAATATGTATCTATCAATAATCACCTTAAACATAAATGGCTTCAGTGCTATAACCAAAAGACATAGGGTAGCTGAATGCATAAGAAAACCAGAAAGTAACTACTAATAAGTGTAGAGTTTCTTTAAAGGGAGATAAAAACTATACTAAAAATCATTAAGTTGTATACTTTAAATCAGTAAATTGTATCTATGTAAATTATATCTCAATAAAGCTGTCAAAAATAATAAGGGAAGTAAAAGTGTTGTGAAAGTATAATTCATGTAAGGTAAATAAATAAACACAAATAAAGGCACCCCTACTTAAGCAACAAGCCTGACATATTAATGGCTATACCATATTGCAAATGGGGCTAACAACATTTTGAATGGTAGAACAGCCGCGTGATCGTGAAGTCAGTAAGATCTAAGTATGAATACTGGTGATACTCCCTGCTAGCTATACAAGCTTTGGGTAGTTACCTTAGTGCCCTCAGACTCAGTTTTCTCGCCTATCTGATGATACTCAACAAAAGCCAGTTAATATCCCTTCTATCCACTTCTAGTTCGTTTGGTTCCTGGTTATTACTTCTTAACACGGCTGATAGCTGAGGATTTATTTCAATTCAGTAACACCTGGCCAATTCTACTTTTTCTGTCAGGTTAACCAGGACACTGAAGAAGAAGGCCCTTTGTCCTGGGGCTCGAGGCGCACCTCCAGCTCACACTTCTTCAGGGATGTCGATTCCTCTGCAGGGTTCTTCCGCCCTAAGGAGATGGTGCTCATTTTGTAGCTGAGGTTGATCAAGTTTCAAAGTACAAGGGCCTGAGACTCTATCAAAAGTATCTCGAAGAGTTACGTTCGGTTATTCACTGGGTTCCCTTTCGACTCCTTTAGAAATTCTATGAAAACATGCAGACCAGAGACACACGATTTTGCCTGGTGTAACTTGTTCTCTGGAAATCCTCTGAGGCTCGTTATTTAGAGAGCTAGATGTTGTTTAATTTTCTTTTGTAACTTACTGAAAATGCTAGAAAACATGATGATTTGAATAAAATATTTATAAAGTATACTATGAGAATGAAGAAAGAAAATTAAACTCATACTCAGCCCAGAAAATTCCAGTGTACACATGGCAACTGGTAAGTCCCCAGCGTGCCCTCGATTTTCCCGGACTCGGTATTCAGCGGGCATCCCATAAATGCTGGCTGAACTGAGGAACCTCAAAGTCAGGCCACCTACAATCCAGCAAAACAAGGGGACATAATTCAAGTCTCTTAAGTCCTAGACACACTCCATCAGGCACTGCCAGGCTCCCAGTCTGAACGGGCCCTGAGTGATGTCACATGGAAACAACAGACCTGCCTCAACATATCTGTCATCCACTTCTGGGAAAATCACTCCACTGCACCTTTAGCCACAGCTGCCTGACACCAAGCTACAGACAGCACTAATGACTGCTGGGATGAAGGGATTCTTCACGTGGCGGACCTCTGGTCGGAAGGACACACATTCATCCCAGGAGGGACTAGGAGGCTGGCAAGAAACAGGGCACACGTCCCGTTCCACAATGCTATCTGTGAAGGCGCTGGCTGCAGACTCCAGCGTGGCAGAGGCCTTGCAACAGGGAAGGAGAAAAAGTCTACCAGGTCTGAATACTAAGGTTGGCTGCAAATATCCAACTTTTATCCAAGAGACTTGTTCTTTTACCGATAGCAATGAAATAAGGTTCAAAATGAAAAGAGAAAAAGTGTGGAGATGATATAGATGCCGGATAAACCTGTAAGAAGTGTTCCATTATCTATCTGCTGAACCCTTAGAGAGATAAAAGAGAGCCCTAGCTCTCACTTCAAAGGCACAATGAGAATCTAATTCTTAACTGCGTTTGCTACTATGTTATTTTGTATAAATCGGAGAGAGGACTGGATTGCGTTCTTTTGCACCTCACATGGAGTAAAAAACCTAAGATTCCTCTACAACCTGCATTTAGCTGAAATTCCTAAACCAAACCCAGGATTAGAATATATTTTTAACCATGCTACCATTTGGGGGTAGCTATTAAAACAAAAGGAAAAGTGTACCCTTTCAGAAAGAAAACTTCATTCACACAAGTTATTTGTCCTCATAAAAAGAGACCTGCCCCTTGGCTAAATCACCTGATGCTTTGGGACTCAGGGTATGGCTGCTGTGACTCTCGGAAGTCACGATGGCTTTTCTGGTCTAGGATTATAATTTTCCTTGCCACCAATCTACACTTGCTGAATGCCTTGAGAATTCATATAAAACCGGATTTAGGGAAACAAATTATTCCTGAGAAATTTCTTTATGCTATATACTGTAGGACCATTTTTTTTTCTTTTTTAATGTTCTGCCCAGAAGAATATAAAAGGTAGGCAGTGCTGGAATATAGACTTTGGCTGGGAATTTTAAAACATATACCATTGACACATAAAAATGTTAAATGAGAAAGACAATAAATCATTTACAAGTGACACAGAGACAAATTTTGCTATTTCTGCAAAGTTTATTCACCAAACAGACATGTAACTTAATCAGCTGAAAGGAAACTAACTCCACTGCCTGGCTAATATAATATTAAAAACACAACCGATCTGAGCCCTGACTACTATTTTTACACCCCCTCGTCCCTGCTGACCACTCTTTCACCCCTCTCCATAAAATTATCCACCTATAGCCAAGTGAAACCCCAATTTAAAACACAATCATTAATAATAATTAATGGGATCAAGTTGTGAAGAGGAATGCATGTCCGCGGGGCCACAGTGGCTCACTGAACAGACAGCTGTTGACGCTGCAGCCTGTGGTGGGCAGCGACAGAGCCCATCTGACGAACCCTGGAGGACGCCGCCGTTCCCACTGTCCAAACACAACGCGGCGGATCTGATCCGAACAGTTTCTGAGTTCAGAATGTTGCAGGCCGCCTTCCCCCGAGGAGACAGGGCGGTCACCGTGGGGCCACCCCCGCCACCTGAGTGCCATCTCCCTGGCGGGAGCGGGCGGCTACCTGGGCAGGGGCTGGGGCTTCTGAGAGCCTTCCTGCGGCAGAGGCAGCACAGGCCAACGTGTCTCACTCCACGTGATCAGCTGTTGCTGACGACCCGCAAAAAGACTCAGAGAGAGGCTAGAGCCAACAGTGCCGAGGACGCTGCTGATCGTTTCCTTGGTTCCAGCGTTTAAGGGGTGAACGTGATGTTTCCACAATAAAGTCAAACTGTAGAGCTTTTTTTTTCTTTCTATGAATCTTCTTTTTCAGAGAGTCTTTTCCTCTTGAACACCTGTGGTTTTTATTAATTTTGCTTTTTTAGATAAAATATATAGTTATATCATCGCTTCCTGGTAGTACTTTGGGCAAGATAGCTACCAGCCTGTATGGCTTGGACCACACAGAAATAATACAAAAAGCAATGAATGGAGCTGCCTGGCTTCATATGGAGTGAAACTACGGTAAACTGTGGGTATTTCTACAGTCAGAGGCTATTGGGACATTTTTAGCATTGGAAGGGGCCTTGCCAAAGATACCTCGGGCCTAATTTCTACTGCATTGTAAGGCCCCCCAGTGCAGAGACTGTTTCATTGTTGCCTGGGCCCCTCCACAGTCCCAGGCATTCAATGTCTGCTGTCACACGGAGGTAAATGAAAAAGCCTGATGACTCAGTGGCACGACTGTCCCTTAGGACAGCAATTCATGGGAGCACTGCCTGGGTCATAGAAGCCCAGGCTTACCTCCCAGGTAGACAAGACCATGGCCTCTCATTTTTGAAAAGTTCTTACAGGCTATTCTATGCAGTGGGTCTACCATAGGTAGTAAATAACTAGGACCTAAATTCATGCCTTCCATGTATATTACATTGCAAGGAATAACTAAATTCACTCAACTCGTTACCGCCGAGTTTCCGTGGCCAGTGTTGTAAAGTCTGTAATTTAACATAAAATAAATCATTATAGACAAGGTCATATAATGTGAGCATGTGAGTCATTTCAAGCCACCCCCTAGAGCAGAGTTTCTCAGCCTCCTTGTTAATGACATTTGAGCCAGAGAATTCTTTGTTGGGGTGGGGGTGGGGAGTCCTGGGCACTGTTGGAAGTTTAGCAGCATCCCCTGGACTCCATATCCCAGTTGCCAAAGCGCCCTCCCCACAGTTATAACAACCAAATATATGTCTCCAAGAAGACACTGACGGATTTCTAGCTACGTCATGCCCATGAGGAGGGACATGGGTCCTGCGCTGGGCTGTTGGCCAACCTCCCTCCAGCGAACCTTCCAAGGCAGGTAGAGGTCTAATACCTAAAAGGTGTAGAGTTTTGGCCCAGCCTATAGGACAGGGCGCATGAACTGTTCCGTGCTAATAAATGGTCATTTAATAAAGGTCTTCGTGTGTGACAAAATTTAACATGAGTCTTTCATTATAACCACGGAGTAATGTTGTGGGAAAATAGCTCATTCTTAACCATCATAAGCTGTCTGATGGCTATCGCTACTTACTGGAAGGAACGTAAGAGCTACGTATGAGCAAACTGGCGAAGGTGGTGGGCAACGTCAAGTCTGTGCTAAGTGGTGGCGATATACGTGATTTAAGAGCTGCCTGCAAAGAACTAAGAGTCTAGGAAGGAAAACAAATCTATGAAGAACCACAGCTGCTGCTTACAGCATGTCCACCGTGGTCCAGGCACAGCCCTGAGGACTCCAGGTATCTTATTCCCAAATCTTTCAACAATCCCACTAGGTGATTATTAATTTTGACTGATGAAGAAAACAAGGTCCAGAGAAGGTAAGCAGCTTGTTCAAAACCACACAGCAGTGTCTAGATTCAAACCAGGTCTGTTTAAAACATCCAAAGCCCAAGCTTTTCCCAGCATAACACAATGGATCCCGATAACAAAGCGGTGAGCTCGACTTGCTAGATGGCCTTTGGCCGCGATGAAATCGGACAGTACAGTGATGAGTAGAGGGAAAGGGGGTGGGGGAGGCGGCAGACGGTAAAGGGGGGATAAACGGTGATGGAAGGAGACTTGACTTTGGATGGCGAACACATAATACAATACACAGATGATGTGTTATATAGAATCGTACACTTGAAACCTATATAATTTTATGAACCAATGTCACCCCAATAAATTCAGTAAAAATTAAAACATTCAAATACGAATATCTTGTAACAGGAAAAAAAAAAACTGGCTGTCCACAAACATGTAGCCAAATTCAAACCCAGGCCCATCTAGTCACAAGCCCATGTTCCTTCATGGCACATGCTGTTTCTACAAAACAATAGCTCTCTGGAGCTAGCAAATTCCCTTCTGCAAATTTGTCACTTATTTTTTAAATTTAATTCTGCTTTTTTATGACATCAGTGGGAAAAATATGCATTCTGGGGAGTTAATAAAGTGTATTTCTTGTGAATAGAGGTTAAGATTGAATTAGCCTAATACGAAGAAAGTGTATTTTTATTTGACTTTTTTCAACAAACATCTATTGAGCACACGCTAGGTAGTAGGTGTTATACTGACCTTAACGCAGGAAGAAAATGTGTCTTGGTTGGGGTCTGAAGTGAGGGTTGGGGCTCAGGTTCATCAGCACCTGTGAGATGGTCACATTTTTCATAACTACATGAGAAAGTGATGTTGAGCTTTAAAACTAGCTGAAAGAGAGTAAATACCTATGTATATTTCTCATATGGACTAGAATGAAATAAAATGGAAAAAATTCATGATGGTTTTAGTTCTGGGATCAGTGTTCTGATTTAAAGTTTCTCTTTTAAAACAAAACATACAAATCAAAACAAAAACACAACAGGCAGCAAAGCAAAAGAAAAAATAACATTTTTGCCTTAGTGAAAAAATTAAAATAAAAAATATATACAAACAGAAGCAAATAAACGTGGTATAAATTAAAATGAGATCTTTTCTTGAAATGTTCACATTTGGATTTCATTGGGTGAGAGGTCCCTCTAACCCAACACATAGTTTTTCTTCTAAGTAGCTGAAATAGACTATATAAGAGAGTATCTGATGAGAGAGGTATGAATTACAAGCCAGTTTTAAAAATCACTTTCTAGTTTACTCAACTGAATTAAACGGGTGTCACAGTTTAAATCAGAATCCTCCAATAGGGTCCATTTCCCAGAAACCTGAGTCCATTTTCAGAGAATAACAAAAGAAAAAGATTATCATCACACCAGCAACTGATTCACTCAGCCACTTTTTGTTTCAATTCTTGGTGTTAATACCCAAATATGTGATAACAAGCTGAATTTGGATACAGTAACAGCTATCGCAGCAGCCATCCAGAGGAGGAATTTTAAACCTGGGGCCAGCACGCCCCGGCGGCAGCTGCCGGCGCGGGGGAGCCCCAGCGAGCACGACGACGCAGCTCCTGGAGCCTTGGGAGGTGCTCCTTGGCGGCAGCTCTCCCGAGCTTTGCCCGCAGCCATCATTCTAATTCCCCTGATAACAGCTTAGAAAAGCAGGTTTTAGCAATGTGCAGAAAAATTATGATTTGATAATTAAAGCACAACACTTTGAAAGTTCATATGTTATTGGGGAACTGCTCACCATAACCTGCCAAGATGTCAGAAACCCATTCTGGGGGGAATGTGAGAATGATAAGCTGACCAGTCCACATCTTAAGTCTACCCATACTCAAGGTTGGGCTATTGCCTGAAAGGAGACTGGAGCAATAGGAAGCTCTCGGTCATCAACGCTACTCTGATAAGGTATTAAATATCCAAGTTTTGTCCTGGCCAGGTGGCTCAGTTGGTAGGAACATCATCCCATACACCAGAAGGTTGCGGGTTCGATTCCTGATCAGGGCACATGCCTGAGTTGCGGGTACAATCCCTGGTCAGGGCGTATACGGGAGGTAACCGATCAATATTTCTCTCTCATACTGATGTAAAGCCTGTTTAAAAAGTACTTGCTTGGTGGAAAGAACATAGGCCTTTGACTTAACAGTCTGAATCTCAGTTTTGCTGTGTAGCTAACACAAGTCATTCTTTTCTAGGCGATTCTCATTTATCTAGTGTAAAAAGAAGAAAAGTAATGCTAGCTTGCTTCACAGTTATTACAGGGGCCAATAAAAATAAGGTACGCAATAGTTTTTAGCGAACTGTGAGATGCAACATAAATGTTAGATGTCATTATACCAAAAGAATAAGGAACTTAACGTTTCCAAATATTCTTAATTCCCCAAACCAAGGCCTACTACTCATTTAATTTACAAGGAAAGAATATAAAATCAGGAGCTGATCTGCGGAAAAATAATATCTGAAACAAATTACTGTTTAAGAAGTGGGGATGCCAACGGATGACACTGAATCTTTGGCCTACGTCCTTACACAAAGAATACTATTGAAGGGTAAAGATTTGCCAAATTACACAGGAGTAGAGGGGACATTCAGTAGTCACAGGGTGAGGATCAAAGGATTTTCAATATTAAAAAACGGTATAGAAAGAGCTTCGCCTTCTGTAACACTGGTGTTGGATTTCAATTTCTAGAATAAAACATAGTCCTTGGTTTTGGACACGTACACAATGAAGACATGAGGTGAGGCACCACCCACCGATCGCAAACTCGGTTTGTTCTCCACGCAAGGTGTCGCTGGCTCACGCAAAGGCAGCATGTGCTCTCGGCTGGTGAGAGCAGCTGTGAGTATTAGCTCTCGTCTGAAGCGACTGGAGAGAACGAGGGAAAAAAGGCTCCCCACGAGAGCTGCCCTTTTCATCTGAATAGCTACCAGGACCTCCTCTGAATAGGCCACTAGCTTACCATGCCATGTGAGAAGTTACTGGAAAGAAACGTGGGATTTTTCTTCAGCATCTATAACAATAATGAGAACAACAAGGTGCTGGCTTTCAGATTAGGGTAAAGGAAGAGCAGGAACTTGACTTTGTCCCTCAAACCACATAATTCTGCAACAAACTTATGCCTTAAAATCTACATATCCAAAAGTGAGGCAAGGATCCCTGAGTACGTAAAAAATATGAAATGACACAACATTGGAGGAGTTTATTCGCTTTAAAGAACGACTTTTAACAGAACCCCTTTCATGGTCAGCAACTCCCTAAGTACAAATTTAGGACTTGATTTAAGCCCATGCCCTTCCTGTGCAGCCTTTCTCTCAGGAGTGCACTCTGGTGCAGCCTCTCCCCGACGCCTCCTTCCCCAGGGGCTCTCCGGGGCTGCCCCCAGCCACGCCCCCAGCCACGCCCCCCAGGAGACCACTTCCGGCCCACCTGAATGTTACGTGAGTGCGGTGTGGAGGCAGCGCCCTCCCCCAAGGCTGCTGCCGACCGCCAGCTGGAAGGACGACGTAGCCGAGATGACTTAGGCGGAGGGAAAAACTCTGCCCCAGACTCGACTCAAAAGCAAGTCTTGACCAGTAAGGCTGCATTACGTCCCTGGCTTTTGGAGAGGACAGAGACCACTTTGGTTGTCTGCCCCACACACACACATCGCCACCCCCGAAAGAGCATAAGAAAGAGTAATTTCCCAGGTTAGAAAATCAGGATTCAACCCGCCATTGCATGGCCATAAAAATTATACCCAATTACTCATGCGTCACCCGGCACTAGATTCAGTCAGTCGGCGAATCCACCCTTTCCAGGGACCTTCTCCACGGCAGCAAAGAGCTCGCGAAAACGAACAATTTGGAGAAGGTGAACCAACTGCCTCCTTAAGGTTCACACCTAATCAACTACTTAATTTTGGATTTGAATATGTCAGCTAATTTAACCGTATCTTCCCACTCCTGTCATGGCTGTTCTCACCACATCCTACCGTGTCCACCAGGAGGCCAGCGCCTCATAGAGCACAGTATTAGGACAGCCAATCCGCTGCTGAGTAACCGCACAACAACAGAAAACACACCAGCGAACTGAAGCTCAAAACAAATAAAAACGAGAAAAAAGTAGCCCCCGTTTTTCTAAAACATTAAAAATCTTTTACATGTCTGTGATTCCAATTATGTATTAATTAAAATCAAAATTATGTATTACATAATTTGATTAATTTGATTATGTATTGATTAAAATCAAAATTATGTAATACATAATCAAAAGATTATGTATTGATTAGACAGAAGTCAAATCTGTGGTCGTGTTTAGCAGTATAGGAACGTTTTATATATATGATGCGTATTTCTATCCAGACTACATGAGACTTGTTAAGAAATCTGCTTTGATTTAACCTACTTTTCTCTAGATTTTCCTGGGTGCTACTAAGCTGACTCTACTGATGAGTAAGTATAATTTCTTGCTGAATTTGATTTAAGTGGCTTATGCCAAGATGAGTGTAACGAAAAGCCTCAGTTCAACACAATGAATATTAGCAAGTATTTAGGTCTCAGCCCAGTAAGTCTCATTTCAGAACCTTTTCTCCATATATCTCCATATGACCACAACACTAATGTCAGCCACTTGTTGGTCATTTACTATGTGCCTGACACATTGACTCAGAAAGAAGGTTCTTACCTTGGGAGGCTTAATGGTGACACTCATTAAAAGTCTGTTAGCTTGAGATCGAGCTAGCACCTATTAAACCAAGGAAAGTATCAGGGCCTGCATCCACTGGTGAACTTCGAAGGGTTTCCCAGAAACGCTCTCGACGAGCTTCATAGATGAAGACTGCGGCTGTTGGGGAAGCCTCGTGGGAGACTGAGAGCCTAGCTTGGGTCTGCCGAAGAGGACTGAAGTGGGTCCCAGGTGAAGCGTGCACGCCCAGGGAAGCACAGAGGTAAGATTCTGGGTTTTCTCAGGCCACTGACACCACGTTTTCACAAAGCACTCAAGAGAGCCATGTGAAAACGAGCAAAAGTTACACAGAGTTTTGAAAAATTCCATTATGGGAGGATACATGAAATCAAATCAAAGATTTGAGCCTGGTCATTCCCCAGCCCGAGAGGGGTGCCCAGTCTTCCCATCTTGGGCCGGGTGGATACAGAGAAGGGAACAACTCCCTCCAGAGTGTAGGGATTTTCTGCTCAAGGTCACGAGCCAAATTATTTTAAGACAGGCTACCAATGATCAAACATTTCAGTCTATGTTTAAGCAATTTCCCAGAAGAAAATAACGATGTTTATTCTTCATTTAGAATTCATGACTTACTCAAGCTATGACATTAAAATGTACAACTGCCCCTTTTCTTGATTTCTATCCAGAATCCGGAGAGGCTTCCCGTCAGTGTGGCAGTGCAGAGAAACACTGGGTTCACCTCCTCCCGTGACCATGTCAAAATTACGACCAATTTACAGAACAGCCATCACTGAGAACCACCCGAAGAGCAGTGAACAGAAGTCCTGTAACTGAGGACATGCAGAAGCCCCACCGAGACTGGCAGGAGGGACGGAAGTGCTGGCAGGCACCATCTGTTCCTCCGTTGAGCCTCCCCCGCCCAGCCGGCATCGCAGGCAGATGTGCTGGCAGGTGCCCCTGTTCCTCTGTGGAGCCCCTTCCCTCCCTCAGCCTGCAGGCACAGTCCGATGCCAGAGCTGACCGCTCTATGAACTTGGCTCAAACCGTTTGCCCCACCCTGGTGACTCCCTGAGACCCTGCTCCGCCCACCTGGAGCCCCAGGCCCGAACACCTTCCAGCAGCTTTTCCTCACCAGCGGCCTTCATGGACTCATGCCGTGGACTTTCCTAAAATCACACCAAAGCAGTGGTTGGCTCGGTGGGCCCTCTGCCTCTTGCTAAGCAGTCCCCAGCCCCCATCGATGGCCGCCAGCCTTGGTTGGCAACCTAGCCTCTCCCAGGCACCTCCGGCCCAGCAGAGGCAGCTCCCCACCACAGACCACTTTGTAGATCCTACCAGGCACAGGCATGGCTGACCTCGACCAGCACCGAAGCCCCTCCCAACCGGCCCCAGAACCAACATACCCGGTGGCTTCAGACCACACAAGGACACCACCCTACCAGCTCCGCAAATGACACACCCATAGGGCAGGCTCGGCTGGCACCGGGGCCCTGCCGCAGTGAATCCCGCTCTGCGGGGTCAGCCCCTTACAACAGCCCTTCCACTGTAGTCACGGCCAGTCCTCACAGACATGTCACCCATGGATGTGCCGACAGCCATCAAGACTCTACTTCAACAGGAGGGCACACACCTCCCACAGAAGTGACACCTCTGGAACACCTGGCTCAGGTAACCAGAAAAACTGTGCCATGGGGCCCCACAGGACACCTCTTATATAAGGCCATTCTGCCAAGACTGGGAGACATAGCAAATCTACCTAATACACAGAAACAAACACAGGGAAACAGCCAAAATGAGGAGACAAAGAAATATGTCTCACATGGAGGAACAGGAGAAATCTCCAGAAAAAGAACTAAACAAAATGGAGACAGCATTTGGTTTACTAATCCACCTTAAAATGGGGATAAATAACACGCCTTTATCCCAAGGAAATACGTAAATCCCACTTCCATTCCAGAATCTCCCAGAAGCTGAAATGGCCCAAACGGCAGGAGGGTCTCAACCTCTGAAAGCCACTGAGGCTCTAATGCTTTAAATCCCGACGTTTCGACCAAAGTCTACGGAACCTGGAAAGATTCAGGTTTAATAGCATGTAATTTCAACCGAACTGGAAATAATGTGGTTTCTAACATAGTTTCGGCAGACAAATTTAAGGCTGACTAACTCCTAAATTGAAAGAAACATTTTCTAAAATTAGTAATTAGGGGAGGGAAAAGACCAGTATAATTAGAAGCTCTAAGACTTACTACTAAACATAATATTATTTCCAGGATATCCCTTTTTGTCTCAATTATACAAGTGGATTTTCTATTTTGAGCCATTCTTCATGGAATCTCATCTATGTTATTAGTTATACTTTAAAAATGGGCCACCACGGCTTTTGGCCACAGAGCCCTTGTTTATTCGGATTAAAAAAGGAGACAGAGTCACAACCGGAGGACCAATCGCCATGGGATACGTGAGCCTCAGGGATGAACCTTCTCCCCCATCCCTGGCGATGCGGCAGTGGCCTGGCCCGACGGGCCTCTCCTTCCGCCGCCCGGTGAGCACGGATTGTAACTGGAAGTGTCTCCATTTCCCTAACTCTTACTTTCTCAGTCTCTAAAATGAGAACGAGCCACACTGTCCAATCTCTTCAAGAGTATATGAGAACTGAGAAGGCATTTGTTTTCTTTCAGGAATGTTGAATTCCGTGATAGAAAAAATAATCACAATTTAGCCCCAGCCTCTGCTTACTCCCTTCCCTGCTTCGCCTGAGCCATGTGCCAGCCGGGGCTTTATTCATCTACACAACAAAAAGTGTCCCAAACTGTGGGGTGCACAGCCCTCCCAAATGTGCTATTCATGATGCCAGGGGGCCCCAAACCTCAACATCGTAGTTACCTCACAACTCCTCCTTTTACCCCTTCATTGAGGAGGACCCCAAGGACTTTCAATTCTGCCTTCAAAATTCCTCCCCACAGTTGTTTCTTCCTCTCCACTCCAACCGCCACTATCCCCCTCAAGCCGCCTCTAGGTCATGAGACAGACTTTGGCGAAATTGAAAAAGAGGGGAAATGGTCCCCCTGATCACACTGCCTAGAGAGAGGCATCACTGCTATTTCAGGAAACATCTTCTCACACAGTTCTTTCTGAGACTGAGCTACGCATAAACAGAGGTGCATTACACGAGTGCCCACGAATGGGAACGTATTTTAGATGCTTTGTGCATTCTGTGCAACATTATACAACACATATCCCACCGCACAATTTAATTCTAAAATATCATCTTCTGTACTTGCATTTCCTGCTTCTTCTGTCAATTTGGAAGAATAATCTGTATTGACTGTTTTGCAGACCTGTCAAGATTATCTAAATGGAGGTTTACAAACAGTCAAAAAAGCAAAATACCTAACTCTAATGAATCATGTTATGATGTACACAGAATTAAAAGAACAAACAAACCAAAAAAAAAAACAAAAAACCAGAATCAACTCTCAAGTAAAAAAAAATTATAAGTACAAATAACTTGCTAACAAAATCTTCCTGATTACTGTAACTAAGTCAAAGCTTCCAATGAGAATACCTTTCATCGTGAAATAAAATTGCATTTAATGTACTGTTTGTATTTTCCTTGATGAATGTTGAAATTCTTACTCGTTCAGTGACACAGCTTCCACTCCGTTGCACCTTCACCAGCCACAACATCCCACAGAACAGAGCTCTGCAGGGATTCTGCAACAGGGTGAAGAGTCACTCTGACCATGCCAATCCCCAGTCAGAAAACTACAGTGGCTCCCAACTGCTTCCCAAATGAATAATAAAACTGTGAAAACTGGCACAGTCCAAAAAACCCTACTTTTCCTTTAGTCTAGTGCTTCAACCTGGTGTTTTAACCTGGACCCAAGAATGGGCTTCGAGGGTCAGTAAATCCCCAGCAACTGAAGGCAACATTTTGGGTGTTTTATGTCTTTTTCTGGAGGAAAAAAACCCAGAGTTTTCAGGGTCCCATTGGAGTCTCTGACCTCAAAAAAGGTTCACGAACACAATGTTAATATTCCGCTTTCATCACCTCCATCATATTTAATGGCCCACATCTATTATTATTTCACAGATCTGGAATTTCTAGCAGACTCAAGAACACCTACCTGCTGCCTGGAAGCCAGAGACATATGACTTCCTTCGCTTCCAATGCTCTTGCCTTCACAAAGCTCTCTTTGAGGGTCCCCCTCCGCCACTCCACTGTACCGGGCCTTGCCGGCCCAGTCCCCCGGTGTATCAAAGTTACCAATCTTCACCCTGACAGATGGCACAGCTAACTACCTGGTTAGGGACTGGGCCAGTCCACTTGACCTCATGCGGGCAAATGTATTCACGGGGGTTTCTGTGATACATTTCCCAGTAACCACGTTCCCAGGACTTTCCAGGACAAGTACTAAAATGAAACACATCACTCTAATGATAAAAACTGCACGCATTCCAGCTGGGTGTTTGAAGGCAGGCTGGGTCTTATGTCACCCTAATGTCACACCCTATCATCGTCCAGCTCCAGCTCTGGTGGGATGACTTTCATCCAAGAAATGAATAAAATGAATCCTAATAATAACCTGTCTTTCAGTTTATACATCAGCAGTGTTAAAATGCATAAATAATAAGTTCAATCTTAAATGAATAAAATAAATGTTGCTTTTCTTCCTTTGTTGTTTCTTCAATTTTGCTTTGTGGCAAGTTACCTGAGAAATCTAACAGGCAACCCGAAGTATTTTTAGGAACTTAACAGGATACAAGTGAGAAAACAAATTTCCACATCTCACACCAAATGTTTCTAACTTTCTGGACCTCTTATAAGAAATTTAGGACTAATCAACGAACCAATAGCAGCATGACCCACAGAAAAGTCAAAATGTTAAACAGACCTTTTGTGTTTCATCAACCATTCTAATAATTAACAAGTCATGTTTCCTATTTCCTGCCTTTTTTCATCTCTCAGAAGACTTACCTCTTCTTCCTGAAAACAAACAAAAATGCCATGCAACGCATCCCGTGCAAGTATCACTTGACACGCCCCATCCATTCCTGACACCTGTCCCATCCATTAGCTGTGTCCGCGCAGCTCACGGTCGGCACATGGTCTTTCACACGCGAGCGAACACCCCCCGAGGAGCCCACTGCTCGCGTGCCATGATAGAAGTGCCCACAGTCCGTGGACAAGCCAATCCTCCTTGCTTCGTCATATGCTTCACAGTTCCAGGACACTGTGGACAACAGAACCGGCAGGCTGGGTCGCCACCTGCCATCGGCCAATTAAACCCATGTCATCAGGAGAAACTTTCTTACTCTTCTTAAAATTGAAGGCCTGGCGTTCAGGAAAGCTTTTCTAAAAGTGATCACCTCTATTATGAGACAGTAAGCTGTAAGCACGTGTTAATTTATGCATGTTTGAAAGCAGTCAATCACGGTAAAAAAAATTAGTAAGAATAAGGACGTTTCAGGAAGCATGCATTGAAGGGATGCTCTTCCTTTGACCCCCATTTTCATCCATATTCCATGCAGGCCCTTATTTTTGGGCCCTGGAGTTCTCCACAGCGATGGGCTGGCGCGACCCGTTCCAGCTGGGACGGTTTAGCAACAGTGATGAGGAGGGCGAGTATTTTTGGGTGCTCATTATGTGCCAAGCACTCGTGAAAGGGTTCTTGGTGCATCACTCACTCAATCCTCCCAACAGGCCCCTTGAGGCCTAAGGTGCACAGTTACTGCCCCCAGCTGTGGGTGAGGAAGCTGAGGTGCTGGGAAGCTGGGGCGCGCGCTTAAAGCCGCAGTGCCAGCAAGGGAAGGGTCCACTGGAACCCGCCAAGTTCAACGTCAGAACAAGTATTCTTTGTCTGTAGACTACAACGGGTCCTCGTGGAAAATAACTTATCAACTTTTAATCTCCTTTTCTATTTATGAGAATCTAACACCAACAGCTATCACTACTGTACATTAGTATATGGGTTATTATTGACAATTCCCATCGATACTCTGTTTTCACTTCATCTGGGAACTAACAAAACCTCATGGCGAGATATAACTTGTTTCGGTTTGTACGACAAGTCGGTTGAGGTTGGGCTTTGTACCACTGTGAGTTTAATCGGGAAAACAGAAACCACCTGGAGTCATTACAAGTCTGGGACTTCGAGACAGGGTCTCACAGGCACGGAGGAGCTGAGAAGCCAGGCAGGGGTGGGTGGCGAGGCAACCTAGTGGTGAGCAACAACAGGAAGCTACTACCACCCCCCAGGCAGGAGGGATAGAATGAAAAGAGACAGGGGGAACGGAGCCCGGGGCCCGGGAATCCAGGATCACAGGACAGAACAATGGCGGGCTTCCCCAGAGGGTGCTGGGGCCCTGGGGGAAAAGCAGCCGCTCGTGAGATGCTGGCCAAAGCAGCTGAGGAGGGGCAGGAACATGGACACCCACAGTGCTGCACCCTCTGGTCTCCCCCCAGCGCCACCCCGCTGACGGGGACCCTGAGAGGTGTGGCCTGCACCCTTGGTGACACACAGCAGAGTGAGGAAGGCTGAGGAATGGCTCAGTCAACGCGCGGGTCTCCACTGTCACCTCCATACACAGTCGAAGTTCAAGTTCAAGTAGGATCCAAGAGGAAAGACTTCCTAAGCAAAAGGCCCATAAACTCATTAAAAACAGAGTTTTCACATTTTACCTATATTAAACAGAAAACAAATTAATAGCTGCTCATGTAGTTTTTGCAAGGCCAACAAAATTTTATTACCCTAACTTTAACTCCTTTATGACTTTGCATAAAAAACATCCTATAAGAACCACGTGTGGACGTCGCCTTTAACTAAGGCTTTACTTTGTAGAATGTTTTGCTTATTATTTGTCCGACTCTCTGTATGCACTGCCAGGATCTCTGTAAAGTTCCTTCAATTATGCGATTAGATTATGTGCTCTTAGAAAATGATATTCTTATTCCATTTTCTGGACTATTTTGGCCGGCGAGGTCTTTTTATGTCTCAGGGGTTACAACGTGACACTGCCGGTGGCCTATACTACAATCACTTTGGTCCCTTCTATCCTCGCAGAATAGTGACACTCCTCCCCAGCTCTTACGGGGAAATATAAACCTATTCGCAGGTCCGGGGGACAGAGCTGAATAGTCTAAGTCTAAGCAGGAAGGAGAATCAGAGATCTGGCCCCTGGGCAAATATTTTGGGGCAATGCTTCAGGCCTCTCTGCTCAGCAGACTGAGGAAGGGCCCAGAGGTTGCTGGCATGCAGTTAGTAAAGGTCGGGGATGCTGCTAAACACCCTACAATGCACAGGACAGCCCCCCATCCCCCACCCACACACACGATGAAGAGTATCTGGAAACCACAGATGGGCTAAGCCACTGGTTCTGAAAGTGATGTTCTTCAACCAGCGTCAACTTGGTTTTGAAGCCAGTATCAATAGGGAGGTGTTAAAAATGCGAATTCTCTGGCTCTACCCCAAATCTGCTGAATTAGAACCCTGGGCCTTCAACTGCACATTTAACAAGCTCCTTGTTGACTCTGATACATGCCATTGTTTCAGAGTCACTGGTCAGAGGCCCCAGGAGTTGGCCGTCTATGGCCCATGGGCCTGCCATCTGTTTCTGTAAGTTAAGTTTTATTGAAACACAGCCACCACTTACACTTTGTCTATCGTTGCTACAACAGCAGAGTTGAATAGTTGAGACAGAGACCAGATGGACTTCAAGGGCTAAAATATGTACTATCCAGCCCTTACAAAAGAGTTTGCCAAGCCCTGAAGCCAGTCATGGTAATTTTATTATTCTTGCCAGTTACTGCTTTCGGAACTGACTGCTCAGGGAGGTGTAAGATCTTTGGGATCAACAGGATCAGAGAGGAATATTGCTGGACCAGAAGGCGGACCACTGGGAAAGCATCCTGTATTTCCAAGGGAGAGAGATAGAAGGGAGGGGTCCGCGTTTTCACTCTAGAGATCATATGGTCTGGATGTGACAGCTAGAACCTCAGCAGCCATCTTGCGACCAAGAGGAAAGGAGGTAGGCCACGGGCTAGACCAACACCCTACAGACAGGGGAAGTGACAGATGGGAAAGGACCTGATTCTATATGTTAATTTTTTCTACAATGGGGTTGTATTACATGAATAATAAGAAAAAAAATGAAAATTCAGAGACAAAAGGACTGGATACAAAGCCAGTAAAAAAGGCTGAACTCAAATAACTGCAGGAGTTTTAATTATCTTAAGTCTATGTTTCAGTGTATGTGTGTCTGGGTCCACAATCCATGCAAATTCTAAAGTAAAAGCAATTCCTGCTTGAAACAAATTTAAAACTTCCCCCAACAATTGTGATAAGTAACTGTGTCCTTCCCCACTGCAACGGGAGCAGCGTAAACGAAGAGGCCATGCTTGCAGAAACACAACCAGAGGCTTACCACGGGAGCGCACAGCGCAGCCCATGCTGCTGGCAATCCATTTCTCCAGAACGTCAACAGCGACTAGAGAGACCATCACTTGGATTCTGAGCCATTCAGATTTGTGATTCACCAAATCCGCATGCATATTTAAAATTTCCAAAGTGTAAAGAACCTCATTTTCCACACAATCTAGACTAGCCCTGCACATATTTACATAATATACAGGGTCTGGCAAAAATAAGGCCTGCTTGAGTGTGGCTGGTAGGGTGATAATATGGGTGTAATAATTTAGAGTTTCAATTTGACATTTCACCTACAATGTCATAGGGTACGCTTGAGTGTGATACGGTTATGTTAGAGAATTACATGCTTATGGTTTTGTAATCAAAGAGTTTGTAATTTTTAACAGGGGCGTTATTTGTGCCAGATCCGCTACAATGCACCTGGCACGGTGCTAGTTCCTAGAGACACAAAAACAAACAAGACAGGGTCCCCTGCCTTTGAGGAGCTTCCCCTCTGGTGGGGAAAATGATAAGTACACCCAGAGAATTATAAGTCAAGGAATCACAGTGTAGAAGTTTGCAGAATGTATGAAAACACAGAGGGGAACAGATGCTCCTAACCAGGATCAAAGTCAAAAGTGAGAAAAAATTATGGAAACTAACTTAGCACACAAATATAAAGATTTTAGAAACTACTTTTTGGAAAACTAGTATTTTTAAATGGTGCGTATAGGGGACTGTAAAGCTTCCATCACAAATTAATATAAATGTGATTATTTAAAACGCATTAGGCTGCAGGCAACTTTTTTGATGTGCCAAACACCATTCTTCCTACAAGGTCACTGCATTTGGAGATAATCCTCATTAATTTCTCAATGTATACCTCTTAGGGGAAGGTATCATCTATCAAGACTGACAAGGATGGCACTGCCTGGTGTGGTTCAGTGAGCTGGGCACTGTCCCACAAACTGTAAGGTCGCCGGTTCAATTCCTGGTCAGGGCACAGGCCTGGGTTGTGGGCCAGGTCCCCAAATGCGGACGTGCGAGAGGCAACTGATCGATGTTCCTCTCGCACATTGATGTATCTCTCCCTCTCTTTCTCCCTCCCTTCCCCTTGCTCTAAAACTAAATAAAATCTTCTTAAAAAAAATAAAAAAGAATGACAAGAATGGTCCCGATCGCATGGCTGACAAAGTCTCCCCAAGTATAAAGAAGTGCCCACCCCAGAGCCGGAGCTCAGCAGGGCTGTGCGGCGTCCACACGGCCAATCAGAGCCTGGGGTTAGAGAGAGAGCAAAACACTGTGGCACCAAGCACTAGGCGCCAGGTGAGCACCCAGTTGAGGCACCCTGAGGGAGAGACCCGGGATGACTCATTTCATTACCTGTTTGACCAAGTGGAAAAGAAGTTTGCCATGTGGTTGTGGTCACTGACACTGTTGACAATGTGTATCCCGTGGTGAGACCCACAAGCAATAAAGTGTGTACGTTCACCAGAAGAGAAGAGCAAGGGCGGGTTCGAGGATGGGACTAACGCTGCTGTGCTGCAGGGCCCAGGTTAGGCAAGAAGCTGTCTGACCCAAAGAGCTCACACAATTAACTATGCCATTAACTTCAACCAGAAACTCTGCTTGTCCGCGTGTCCTGCAGTTAAACTCCCTGTGAAATACCTCTCAAACGGTTAACTAATACCAGGCTGGCTAGGGAAAGTCCGTCCACAAACACTGGCCAACCCCATGTTATTTGACCTCATGCCTTCATCTTCTTAGATCTGCGAGGTCACCCAGCTTCAAGCTTACTTATTACACTTGGCCTGTTTACCGGAATTAGATCCAGAATCTTCTCTGAGAGATATTTTCTCAAGTATTGCATAAGAAACCAGTGCTTCATTTTCTTCTGGAAAACGATCCTCCTTATGAATTCTGCTTTGCTATTATCCACTCTGAGTATCAAAAAGTAAATAAAAATCCCTCATGATCAAGGTCTAGGCCTTCCTCCAAGATTTGCATCTGCTCCTCATCTATTTCTCTTCTCTCAAGACTTAATAAACTCACCTGGACATCTGCACAGTGCTTCAGACGTGCCTGTTGCCTCTGAAGAAATGAAAAGATCGCTTCCCCGCACAGGCCCTTAGTGACGGCTGAGCGGTCCCTGCTGCCCCTCCTCGCTAACTTCGCTCACTCTTGGCCGGAGCCCACAGGGCGATGAGATGGGTAAGTGTCTCTCTAGGAGCTGCCCTGTGAGTCAATAGGCCTTACAGAGAAAGTGGGGTTTTGTCCTGTGAAACGAGGAGGAGACCAGCCCTTGGGGGTGGGTGACGTCAGGTGCTGTGGCCAGAGGCCCCCCGGCCCGGCGTTAGTGCTCTGCCTGCGTCGCCCTTACCGGTCTGTGCAGGGCCCTGGCTGCCCAGAAAATCAACCTCCCCAACCTGGTGGCAGTGCGTGGGTTTTGAAAATTTCACTTTCACTGGAAATTTTCTAAAACGGTTCTGTAGCTCTGGTTTGCTGACAACTAGCATTTGCGAATTTGGCAAGAAACCCTTCTCACCCCAGCTGCCTTGATTTCCTGCCCCTGGGCCCCACCCAGTGAGCTCCGCCGCGGCCTCTGGCCATGTGCTGTGGGGCAAAGCCCAGTGGACGGAAGGTGAGGAGACCTGACCAGTTCTGCTTCTGTCGCTAATGAGATGCCCTTAAATTTCCTAGATGTTGGCTCCCGCATCTCTCGGCTGCCTCTAGCCCTAGTCAGGCAGCCACTCCACAGCGGTTAACGAGCACCCAGACGGGCCACCAAGGACCTAAGTCCCCAACACAATGCTCCAGGAGTTCTCGGTCTAACCATTCTGATTCTATACACAGCCAACGCCCCATCTTTTACACTTAAAAAAAAAAAAATACGGCTGACAAACCCAAAGTCAATTCCACCACCCCATGTGGCAAACTCTTTGAAAACTTCTCCACCAACTTCTGTACAAGCAAATAGGTGACAACTCTGGAATAAAGGAAAGACCGTCACTCCCTTGTTCCACAAGAATCATCCATTTACGAATCAAGTAAAAAGAGGATGAAACAGGAGAAACAGCTTGGGTAAGTCAATTAAATAATTAGCCACCAGAATGACAAAAAGTGGTCTGAATTTAATGCTAAAGAAAAATACACTTTCTAGTGACAGCAGCTAAAACTTGTAGATGATTCCACATGTGAAGATGTCACACTGAAAAATGATTAATGAGTAACAAACAGGATGACAACCTAGACCAAGCTGTGGCACAACATTAGAGAACCTTCTAAGACTTGTCGCCGTCTATCTCTCAGCTGCCCCCCGCTCATTCGCTCTTGAAATGCCCATTCAAAATTCCCATCCCCCGACCCAGGGCCCCACCCTGGTTGGTTTCCTGCTGCATGTCCACGTAGCAGCCGCCCAGCTGGCCAGAGGAACGCGGCTGGTCCAAGGATTCTCTTGGATGCTTCGCGGGTTGCCTGTGAGCTTGTGTGTGAGTTCTCTTCAACAGTAGATTTTAAATTCTGCAGGGGTAGAATCTCATTACGGCCCAGGGCGAGCACACACTCACTGCTCTTTCCTGCCTCCCTTGCCTTCACCTCCTCCGAGGCCTGCCATGCTGAGAGAGAAGCCGGTGCCCCTCTGAAAGGCAGGACTCCATCGCGGGCATTGGCGTCGCACGGATCAGCGGAGGGGAAGAGCAGGCTACCTCCATGGGAAACTGCAGGCGACCTGCGGCTGAGCAGTACGTGGCTGTGGTACAACCACAAAGGGGGAGAGGTGGGATTTCCATTAAGCGATGAGGGAGAGGCCTTAATATCAATAGAAAAGGATAAGCTTTTAGAAGGTCTGGACATGATTAAAAAAAAAAAAAAAACACCCTAGGTTCTAATTTTTCACTAGAGAAACAATTAGTTGAATGACCTGTATCAGGTCATTTATCTGAGAAAAAGGATGCTGGTATTCACTGTTTACAAAACTCTAGAAAGCTAATACTAAAAATAAATATGAAATTCTGGGAAAAATACTTCTTGTAATCCTATATTGTTATGAAAGAGCAAAGTAACACCACAGTTGGGTTTGGTGAAAGAAGTATCTCTGAGGCCCTGCCGCAGCCCCGGGCACTGTGCGGGCCCAGGGATGAAGGAGACGTGGCCTCTCCCCTCAGGGAGCTTATATTCTAGTTCCAAGTTCAACAAAGGTTTTTTCTGAACTAATGCAATCTCACACACCAACATCTGCTAGTTATGGAGTTACAATAAAGGCTCCTGAAACATGCTCACAACTCTTGAGAAAAAGAAGATATTGTCAGAAAATGAAGACCAAGTGGCCAGCCGGTTTGCTCACGGACAAACTGGGACAAGTGGAAGCAAAGGGAAAAAACGAGGGTGCTCTGAGTTACCAACCAGGGTCACGTGCTTTCTGGAACCACAAAGGGTCAAACAGTTTTGCTTTTCTTTATTCTTCCTTAACAGCAAGGACAGGCATGGGGTCAGGCGCCTGGTCCAAAAAAGGTTGCTCTTCTGGCTTTGCTTAGTTTTGCAAAAGTAAAGAGGGTTTCGGACAGACTTCACATTTTTGGAGTTCACTTAACCCTCCGGGTAGCTTCCCAATTTTGCCAACCATTTCGTTTTGCGTCTTAGTTGAGGAAATATCTCCCCGCCCTTATCAATTTCTCTATTATTGCCCATTTAACGTGGTACTGATATCCCTTTGGCCTGTAAAGAGATAGGGTTTTGTGAAAAAGTACATTTCAAAGATATTGAGCCAAATAAAACTGATGCTGATTAGGAAAGCCGACTTTAAAACAAAGCTCAAGATCTCAGTATCCAAAACGTGCAGGGACGTCTGCACACGCAGCGGCTCTGCTGGCCGTTTGCCCCCCAGGCCCGCACAACAGGGAGAGCCGGCCTTTCTGGGACACCGCGCCCTGTGACTCGCCCTGGGTTGTCCTGCCCTGGCGGTGAAGGGAGACCTGCACTAAGGTAGTGAGCCCCTCTCTTCTGCCTCAGATTCCACCAGTGAATCACCGGACGGGGTGACGGCCAGTCGGACGCTGCCTACCAAGCTCGGTCCACATGTCCTACTGTGCAGGCGGTTATCAATGCCACCTCCAGAGTGGTCTGAATTCAGACCACGAATGGACAATTCAAGCATTGCTCACTGTGTAGTGGGCTCAGCCTTCACAGGGAAGTGGATCTGTGAGCCCAGTTTTCACAGAGCGCTGAACAACATCTGGGCCCGAAACAACCCGAGTTGACATGTTATGCCTACACTGCCCCCATTAGTGCCTCGAGAGTCCTTTTCGTGCTGCCTTTCCTTAGCTATCTTACCCACTCCCTGGCCTTCCTCTTTTCATCTTCCTCCTCCCGCTATTTTCCATAATATCAGGGAGAAAGAACATATGTGTCATCCTATAACTACACTTCTCCCTTAAAATGAATAACCACTTGAACATTCGGACCGAAGAGCATGGTGTCTGAGGTTGGATCAACTACCGGCAGAGCAAGGGACGACTCTTTCTCAAGGAGCCAGGTATTCTTCAGCCAGGAATTTGGCCAACTCAGTGAGCTGACTACACAGGTTTTATCCTTGAGACTGGTTTGCTTTCTCTTATCACTTGCTTCCCCCTCCCGTGAATAAAAGCTGTCACATTTTCTCGTCATCACTGCTTCACCGAGGTACCCTGACTTCTCAGGATCTGTTAGAGTTTCTGCACATTAGAAGGTCCACATCAACTATTACCTTTTATCACAAGAAATATCGCCTTATTCACTGATGATTCTGGTTCTCAATTCAATTTCTGTAACCTAGGGATGATATAATGCTATATGCAATGTGCGTCCTATTGTTTGTGTGTACAGAATTAAAAAACCCAAAATTGAAGTCTAGCTTAATATCCTGAGCAGATTAAACTCAGCATCTCCTGGATTTTATAGTATTGATTGAGCTATTTTACATTGCTAAAATGCTGGAAGATAGAGCAGGTTTCTCAGCAGCCAGCCCTTACTGCAGGCAATGAACAGATTTAGGGAGAGGGACAGAATTTGGGGGTGGCCATGATGAGCCCTAATCTAGGGTATAATTTTCAGTGGGATAAAAAAACTAAAGTATCATCAACAGCAGTTCAGAACAGAACAAAGAGCTGCGGTACCATAAAGGCACAGCTATCGCCGTGTCAACAGGAGTCAGAAATCTCAAAGTGGCTAAAGGTTACATTAAATTCCTACAGGCACAGCACTGATATAATCGGATGCAAATTAGATGGCAAAAAGCCATTAATGGATTCTGTCTGTCCAGGTTTCCTGCAATTAGTCACAAAGAAGCCAGTAAAATGCCTTTGGCCAGTATAATAAATGGCCAATATTTTAACAAAAATGAAGGTAGGGAAGACAGTCATGCTTAAAAGTAAAAGAGAGTAAGAAAAAAAAAGAGGGAAGATAATGAATTCTGAATAAAGAATTTGGCTTCTAAACCAGTACTCCAATAATATCCTTTCACTTATAATGGGAAAATCCCGTTATAAACCCTAAGTTAGGACAGAGATGAACATTTTATATCAAGAGTGTAGCCCTGGCTGCTATGGCTCAGTGGATTGAGTACCAGTCTGCAAACCAAAGGGTCACCAGTTCAATTCCCAGTCGAGGCACATGCCTGGGTTGCAGGCCAGGTCCCCAGTAGGGGCCGCATGAGAGGCAACCACGCACTGATGTTTCTCTCCCTCTCCTTCTCCCTCCCTTCCCCTCTCTCTAAAAATAAATAAATAAAATCTTTTTTTTTTAAGTGCTAGTAGTTACAAGACATTTACAATCGTAGGGGTGGGGGTGGGAGTTTGTTTCACAGCACAACTGGATCCTAGATAAAAAAGGACATTTGAAAAGAAAAGGCCACTGAACTGGGGCAAAGGACAGAAACACAGGTAGACATATTTGGGTGAACTGCGGGCAGGAAAGCACAAATAAACTGAAGCTAGTGATCTTATCCAGCTCAAAGAAAATACAAGGGAAATTTAACACAGGGCCTGGGATCTCTAATGATTTTCAAATAGAGATGGAAGGTGATATAAACACAGAAGACAGTATATCATTCTGGGTCTAGGAAACAAGCTGGAGTGAAAGGAGGTGTTTTGCTGACAAGTAAGGGAGTAAGCAGACAACCCAGAGATACAGCATGGAATGCGCCCGGTAAACTATCTTGCCAGAATCAAGGTCCCCGCCACAGCCTCTAAGGATGCACGCAGCAGATGTCGTCAGGCCATCTCCAATCACAGCCTCCACCCCCACGAAAAAGGCAGCCCACGTTCTCTTAATGGTCACCAGCCACTAAATTGTTGTCATTCATTGGTTTTCGTAATGAGGAGTTCAGTCATCATAATAAGGGGTGGGGGAGGTGAGGGGGCAGTTCCTGATGTCCGGGAATCCGCACCAGAAGTAGACTCACCCTTGACCCCTGCTGACATCCCCACCCCAAGCTGAGCAGGGTACCTGACAGTCCCATGTCCATGACAGTCCCTGGGCCAACTTTGTGCCCACTGGGCTTCTTGTTTATCCCATTTCTTCCCGATTATGAAATTCCTTTCTCCTTAACTGCCATTCATCCTTTTTTTTTTCAGTACATTTTTAATTTTGAAGGATCTCAAATGTGATGTCATGGTTCCTACTTTCTTTTACTTAGTAATCAATTATTGTCTTTCAAGGCTAAAGATTACTTCCAATTAAATGATCTTCCTTGATTATATCATTTTGGTTTATTTTATAGTTCATCAAATAGAGTAAGAAATGAAATCACCATTTTCATTGCTAGAAAGGGTATTCTTTAAAGTTACTGCAACGAAACAGGAATATAATAATAATGATTATTAATATATGTAATAGCAGCTAACATTTACTGAGCATTTAGTATGTACCAAGTCCTGTTTTAAGTGCTTTGTATATATCAACTCAATGAAGCCTCACAATCGCCTTAACATGTGAGGTTATTATTCACCCACTTTACTCAGTACATGCAGAGAGTAAAGTGTCCAAGGACACAAAGCTAGCGAGTCAGTGCCCGGGCTCAAGCCCAGAGGGTTCCCAGAAAGAGATTTATCATCAAAACCAGTCATTTAGATGGAATAAGAGTGTCCTGATATTAACTAATATTTATGGAGTGTTCATTTTGTCTTTTCAAAACAAGAGATGGCCAAGAAGGAAGTCCTTTCCCACGGTGGCACTCTGGCCGTCTTCCCTGGCTGGCCGCCTCTGTCACGGAGCCTTTCCTGGTGCCCCTCCCTCCTCCGCGAGAATCACATTAGGAACTGTTTTCCTAAGGATCGTAAAATGAATATGCCTCATGGAAGCATCAAAGGCAGAAAGTTGAAGGAAGCAGAACCATTCATACTTTTCCCATACAGACTTAGCCTTTGAGGGGCCAAACGCAGTATCTCTGAGGCAAAACCACAGGCCATCACCACAGGTCCCCACCTCCACAGGGCACTGCCACCAAATCACTGGGACACACAGGGCAGGTTGGCTCTTGCCAGCTCGAAACAAACAGCACAATTAACAAACTGTACAGTCCAACCAGCTGGCTCATGCCCCCCCCACCCCGTGGCACGTGGGGCTGGCAAAAAAGCAACAGTCAGAAAGAATAAGTTTCTAAGCCTCGGCTTCCTCACCTGTTAATAGCTACGTAATGGGCTCATTATGAGAATTAAATAAAATTAAACAAGAACTGGTGCATGTGCTTCATCACACCAAACATTAATTAAACAAATGACATAGGAACTGAGAATGACATCACTAGCACTCCATATTTTTCATCTATCAGAACAATCTGAAAAATACTAATATAGCCTCCTGCATTTCAGTGCAAAATAAATGATCAAACAGATGTTATCATGTTTTTACTTGGATCTCTTTGAAAGTTCCGGGGAAAAACAAGTTCAAGAAAACTATTCTGTGAATTCTAAAGTTTTTCAGTTTCATATCCATTACACATTTATTGTTCTCATTCTATCTATACCAGGAAGGGAACACATTATTATTCCAATTTTATAGAGGATGAAACTTAGTCAGAGAGTAAGTGGAAAGGCAGGAAACACACCTCCATCTTCTGACCTACACCTCTCACCCTTGCGCGCCGCCCAGGCTGCCTGGAAAGAAGAGCCTCATTTCACGGCGCCCTGCTGCGTTTCATGTCAGCCTTTTTCTAAGAATGATGCTACTTCTAGTAAAACAAAGTCGAAGTTGGTTTTTCAAGTATTTTAGGCTTTTAAGCAATTATATTAGCCATAGTAGGTAGCCGAGGTTATAGAATGACTCCCATTACACATTATACAAATTAATTTTAATTGAACAAAACAAGAATTGTGGTATACAAGCATGAAGCATATTTTTAAATTAGCACATCTAAAAACACTTAAGGATATTACACCATAAGATTTGTCAACCTCAGGAAATAGCATACAATTGCTATATCTGGAAAAATGTTGTATATTTGAAAATAAGTTCTGATATACTCATAAAAAATATAAACATCACCTCAGAATTTCAGGGAGGGCAGGATCTGCAGGAAGATCACATTTTAAACTCTCCATCAGTGAATTGAGCATTTTTACAGTTGCACAATGTCTGATGCACCACATTCTATAAATTAGGTTGTTCTGCTTTGGCTAAATGAATAGCTTTAAAGCCTAAAATACTTGGAAACCATTATTTTAACTTTGTTTATTTCTGGTTGCAATAGGACCCCTTTCACTAGCTGAAGTTTGTTCTAGGGTAAAAGAATGAGATTAACTTTATTTCAAACAAAAATAAAAGATTAAAGGCCATGTTAAGAGCACATTGTGGGTCCTCGAGATACTGTGTAAGCTCACAGTCTAGAATCTCAGAATTTTTAGAACCAGAAGGGACACCGTAACGAAGAAATACTTCAGAACCCATTTTGCTCACTGCTCCAAACGATACAACTACCTTTTTCTTTCACAAGGTCCTTAACTGAAACCGAATCTACAGAGCAAGGTACAGGCATCCCCACGTCGGAAAGCGAACGCAGAAACTCCCTTTGCTCTTCCACTTTTGAATATGCGATGCCAGCACAATTGGCTGCAAAGGGAAAATCTAAACCTCTGGACATCTGTGTTTTGGTCTCCATGACTCCCAGCAACCGGTTCAGTTTGGTTTTGTCGATTAATTGATCGGTTGTTCATAGCCTCAAGCCTCTGGCCAGCAACAGCCCAATACAAGGACAACCTGGACACAATTGCTCCCTTTAAGAACTCTTGGCACATCCCAGCAGACTACAAACCCATAACTCCTTGTGCAGACCCTCCAGCTCCCCAGGCCGCCCATCTGCTCGTCACACACCAGCACATACCCTTCTGTCACCTGTTTTCTCCTAGCTTGTCCCTATAGCTCTAAATCCTAAAAAGTTTTAACAAGCAAAATGACTCTGTAGTGGATCTACTCACTCAGACTGTCTTTAAGTGTTTCCTAATAAATTTTTTAAAATATTTTTAAAAAGTAGACAGAACCTGGGCTTCATGGGGATTTCTCGAAGCAAATCCAGCAGACCAGACCCACTGGGCCCCCTAGACATGCCTCTCACCTTCCCCAGTAACCTCGTTCTGACTTGTGCCCGGCACTATCTTCAGCCGTGTGCACCACGGTTTACAGAACCCACTAGAATCTTTAAATGTTTTCCCGTAAGTATGGGTCTAAGCACAGATTTTCTCTTAAAGTTTAGTTAAAGGCACGTAGAGTTCATCATCGCTTTTTCATCTCTGCCAGAAATAATGGGAACAATTCTTCAAACTTTCATAGTTTCAAATCAAACCACTGCAATTTTCTAAGTCAACATACTGTAATTATTTTTACTTCAGTCCGTAGTGCTTTCAGATAAATGTAGCCACCCATAGGAGAACATTTCCGTAACTAATAACTGCGGCAACTTAAGAGTTACATTTACTATGTGTCATCTTTCAATGCCAAGCCCCAAGGGAAACTATATGACTTCACTTCCTACAATGACATTATATTCCTTGCCAAAAAACTTTACATATTTCCGTAACCAAGGAAATGATTGCAAGAAAAGCTTTGATTGACTTCAACTGTAAATGCAAAACACATCTGGGCTATAAAAGACAGCCAGGATTATGGCTACAAATTTGGAATATTTTATATATTTAATAGAATGGAAGCATTTCACAATAGGAGAGGCAAACAAATAACCAAGTATTATTCCAATAAAATGTCCTTGTGTAATCAGGCTAGAGTCAAGGTCTTAAATTTAAATTGACTTTTATTATTTAACAACTACCCTAGTGTACCTACCCCAAGGAAAAACTGCATATCTTCATGTTTGAATAGCATAAAGATACCATATAGAGAAATAAAATTAAAACAGTCTTTGATATAGAAGGAATTTGCTTCAGAAAACTGCCCTTTACCAACAACTAGAAAGTACGTACATGGCAGGCTTTCTTGGGACCATGCCCCCACCTTTGTCCCCTCTCAAGTGTGCGTCTTTACTTTTCTCTCCGAAACGCTAAGGGTCCCTATGAGACTTGCACCCAGGGGAGCACCGGGCAGTGGCAGTTCTCCTGAGCTGACCCTCTGAAGCTGTTGCCAAGGCCCCCCTTTTCCTGCCTCTCCAGTGAGCTGACGGCAGCCCCGCCTGGGCTCACTGCGGTCACTGTGACTTTCTACTTCTCCGTAAATTCAGGCAGCCCAGCCTGGCTCACTTCTTCCCTATAACGTTTCTAGGGAGCCAAAGCAGGCCCACCTAGGCTCTCCTATTGCTTCTTCTATCCTAAACCCTTCCTTGTTTGTGTCCCCGGCTTTAATAAACATGCCCTCAAAATCACCCAGACACGTACTGTGAAATCTTTCCTGCATGAAGTCAAGGACCCAGGCACTACAGGCTGGCTGGTCCTTTCCAGTGACAACACCACAGAGATACAAAGGATTATAAGAAACTACTATGAACAATTACACATCAACAGATTGGAAAAGCTAGAAGAAATGGATAAATCACTGGAAACACACCACCTTTTAAGACTGAATCTAATATGAAGAAATGGAACATCTGAAGAGGCTGATTACAAGTGATGAAACTGAATCAGTAATTACAAAACTCTCAAAAAACAAAAGTCCAGAACTAGAAGGCTTCGTTGTTGAGTTCTACTAAACCTTTAAACAAGAATTAATACCAAGGCTTCTCAAGTTATTTCAAAAATTGAAGAGGAAGGAACGCTTGCAAAGTTACATCATGAGGTAGACATCAGCCTGGTAACAAACCCCAAAGACATCACAGAAAAAGAAAATTACAAGTCAATGGCCCTAATGAAAATAAATGCAAAAACTCTCAAGAAAATATTAACAAACTGAATTCACAATAAATTATAAGGGTCATACATCCTGAAGTGGGATTTATTCTAGGGAATGCAAGCATGGTCCAACATTCATAAATCAATCAACATGAAAAGCCACATTAAAAAGATGAAAGGTTGAAGTCACCTGATTAGTTGAATATGTGCAAAAAAGCATTTGACAAAATTCACCATTGATTTATGATAAAAACTCTCAACAAGTGGGTATAGAAGGAAATACTTCAACATCATTTTAAAAAAGAAAATATTTATGTTCTACATTAGAGTTCATTTGTTCATTCATTCATTAAGTATGTATTATGTAGAAAAGACAGTGTTAGGTGCTAGCGATATTCCCATGAACCAGGCAGATGGGCATCCTGCCCCCACAAAGGCTCCTGTCTGGAGAATTTACCATTAATTCAACTGAACAAGTATTTATCAAGCATCTGTAATAAACCAGTATTATGTGGAATCATTTAAGATACAAGAAAGCTAACAGAATCGCCGACTCTCTTTCAGGGCTACTGGAAATAAAAATTTCACATCAATAGAGTTCTCAGAAAATACAGTTTGTTGCCCACAATAAACGCCACAGAACGCGTACACTATTTCTGAATTCACTTGGTAATGACGTATGCTGTATGAAGTTATAAGACTCCAATGCAAAGTAATATCTTTTTAGGCAAATCATAAAAACCCCAACAACACAGTAAGGAAGAAAAAGAAATTAGCATTCTATTTCATGGGTACATCTTAAAATGCTGATCTCTTTTTCTCCTGCTCAGAGGAAACAAAATATTACCTTCTTAAACATATAAAAGACTCTTAAGCACTAATGTAGTTTTTTGTTTGTTTTTCTTTTCTTTTTTTTTTTCATCAAATCATCTGGAAAGCAGATTCTGTATCTGAACATTTAAACTGGCTCATGCTAAGCTCAGGGGAGAAGTAGCTAATTGTCTTAGAGCACAAGATTAGAAATTATAAGCCTCGAGTATTTTTCTGAGTCTTACACATGCTCCCGAGAGGGACGTGGAAATTATCCAAAGATTTTTTTAAAGAGTTTTTTAATAACAAAAAGCAATGAAGAGATATGCTTCCAAATTGAGTATTTTGATTTAGGTAACAGACATAAAGTTAAGAATAATTTTTAAAAAATCACTCCACTGCTGTGGAAAACTCTCTAATGATTCCTCAAAAAGTTAAACATAAAATTACCATAAAGCCCCAGATCCCACTCCTAGGAATATGCCCAAAAGAACTGAAAACAGGTATTCGAATAAGTGCACATATATACACGTTCTTATCGGCGCTAGACACAACAGCCAAAAAGGCGAAACAACCCAAATGTCTGTAAACAAATAAAGCGATAAACAAATTGATAAAGCCGCGCAATGCAATATTGCTCGGCCATAAAAAGGAATGAAATATTGATGCCACAATGTGGGGGGACCTCCAAAACATCATGTTAAGTGAAAGAGGTGAGACACGAAATGTCACATATTGTACGGTTATGTCTACATGAAATACCCAGAGCAGACAAGCCCAGAGAGACAGATGTTGGATTGGTGCTTGCCTGGGTCTACGGAAGGGACAACAACTCATGTTTAAAAGTGACCCCTAACAAACACTAAATGAATTTAAGAACAAAGTTCTTAAGCAAGGTTTAAGAACATCTTGAACAATTTATTTTGTTTATATTTTTCTTTATACATATATTTAAGGGTGATAAATTATAAAATTTATGTCTAAATAAATCTCAAAGAGTTCTCTCAATATATATAACCATTTAAGTAATTAAAATCTGCCCTGGTTGGCGTGGCTCAGTGGGTTGACAGCAGGCCTGTGAACCGAAAGGTTGCCTGTTTGATTCCTGGTCAGGGCACATGCCTGGGTTGCAGGTCGAGTCCCCAGTTGAGGGTGAAACCGATCAATGTCTCTCTCTCTCTCCCTCTCTCTCTTCTCCCTCTCCTCCCCTCTCTCTAAAAATAAAAATAATAATAATAAACAAAATCTTTAAAAAAATAATCTTGCCCTATTTTGTTTTAAAACCAAAATTATTTCACTTGCCTGAAATGTTTCCAAAGCCACCGATGCCACATAAAGAGAAGGCCCCGACAAGTTACCCAGGTCACTCATGGGTACAGAAGGCAGTTTTTAAGCAAGCACCGCAGCTAAAAGCAAAGCCAGGAAATTTTAGAAATCATCTTAAGAGAATTTAAACCTTAAATTTCTACATAGATGTGAACATTGAAATAAAAAGACTAAAGACGATCAGATAAATCTACCTTAGTCACAAAAGAACCCTTATGGCAAGGTTTCACCATGGCACAGACTCCCACACACTTCAGGACAAATTATCTGGAGGCAGACAAGGCATGATTAAGCACCTTCCATCTGCAGGAGCTATGAAATAAAACTAAATAAAACTTCATGTGGTACGTGTTCAATAACAAAAGCTGACTTAAAGGGAAAGAAGCCTCCAATGCCATCAGTGTGTTATCAAAGAAGACATGTATTTTACAAATCACACTATTAGATATTTCATTTATTTAAAAAATGGCACTTCAAATTTCAAGATTACTTGAGTAATTGGAATGTTCCACATAAGCTCAAATATGAGAAAAGTCTTTTTACAGTACACTCATGTAAATATGTAAAGAGCAAGGTTTTAAAACTGACCTAACGAACGAACTGAGTGTAGATTATGGAGCTGAAAATACGGAGTGCCCAGAAGCATACCCGGTCCCCAGGCCTTGGCTTCCAACACCACTCTCTAAAGAAGGACCAGGAAGGAACGGCTGCTTCTAGGCCTGGGCCAGGACACAGACAAGGTGCGCCTGCAGCACCCTGTGACGGCAGAGACTTGAAGAGCCCAAAACTAAACAAAAACAAAAGCCTTCACTGCCTGGAGCCGGCCATTGGGACTATCGGCTCACACAGACTGGCTATGAATTTACAGAGACGGGCCAGCTCTTTCAAAAGCCTTTGAATTTCTTCATCCAGAGCAGCGTTTCTCAACATCAGTGCTGTTGACATCTCTGGTGACACTTGAGTGGGGGCCGTCCTGCTCACTTGCAGGACGTTCAGCAGCATCCCTGGCCTCTGCCCACTCCATGCCAACAGCACCCTCCTCTTCCCCAGTTGTGACGATCAAGAATGTTCCCAGGCAGCACCAAACGTCTGTGGGTGGGGCTCACAATCCCCCTCCCCCACTGAGAATCGCTGCTGTGAAGAAACTTCCAAAATGACAAACTAAATAAAACTTGATAGCTAAGCAAACAAACTGACAGAACAACACTGCCAGATTCCGACTGGTGTGAAGGGCCAATAGTGAAGGGAAGGAGGGTCTGGGGAGAAAGGACTTGGTTATTTTCTGGAACGTTTTCTTCTTTCCCCAGCATCAATCAGCAATAAGGCCTTTTCGATGACTTTTTTTTTTAATTTACTGATTTTAGAGAGAGGAAAGGTGAGAGAGAGAGGGAGAGATGGAAACATCAAACTGTTGTTCCACTTGTTCAGGCATTCATTGGTTGATTGTTGTATGTGCCCTGACCAGGGATCAAACCCCGAACCTTAGTGACGCTCTGACCAATGGAGCCACCCAGCCAGGGCTTTCAGTGACTACTTTAATGCTATATTCCTGACCCCCTAACTTCCTTCCCACTGCTGCTATTAAAAGCCTCCTGGTAGAAAAGAGAAAAGCCCCAGCCCCTGGCATTCTTCACAGAATCTGCCTTTCACGGCCACTGTTGACGAGCAGTTTCATTAAGGACGGGGACAGCAACCTTCCCAGGACACCCGGGAACACCAAGGCAGGAGGCTGCCGCAGTCTCTGCCTGCCCAGCGCTCACGCTGCTGGCAAAGCCTCAACGAACCCAGAGCCCAAAAGAACTGCCCTAGCACACCAGGCTGCAAGGCGGGGAAACATTCACCTATTCCAGGGAACCACTCTTCCGTAATGTTTGCAAAGACATGCAAGTATATTCCCCTTGGGCAAACACCTGTTTATGAACAAGAATATGTCATTAACAGAGACCAGTGTCTTAACACCCTGGGCCAAATTCAGTGTCACTCCTTGGCTTTTGCCAGAATGGGATTTCTGTGTTCTCGACAATTAGCTGCAAGTCTCAGCTTCTTGTTACTTCAGCCTAAAACAGAGAAGGGTTTTGCACAGAGAGAAATGGCTACAGAATAGTTCATATAAACACCACTCTAAAATGATGAGCTAATTCTGCAAGTTCTTAAACTGGGCTAAAATTTTAAGTGTGAGTTTGATTATACACTGATGATATTAGAAGCTCTCAAGAAAGAAACTTACGGACCAAATGAACAAACAGATACACTGGGTCCAGGTAAAGGAAGCTTGTTTTATCTTTCACTTGTTTCTCTCAGAAATCAACTTTACAGATGTGTTCCATTTACCTTTTCTTCAGTTGAGCTTTACATTCCTTCTTAGATAAAGAGTAACGTAAACAGTTTAGCCAAAATCAGACATCTTGTATAACAAGTACTATTGAAAAAAAAAAAAAATGAGTACATCTTCACCCAAGCCAGGCAGCTGTCCCTTTTACAAAGTGCACCTGGAGTCTCCATTTAAAGTGTCTTGGGCTGAGCTCAGGGGAGACTTAGCAAACTGTCTTAGAGCAAAAGACGAGAAATTAAAAGCCTCAGCTCTTCTGATTCTGCCGCTCGCTGGGTTATTTTGACAAGTCACTTAACCTCTTTGGACTTTTATTGATCTATAAATTGCAAGTGTTTGGCAAATGATAGGGTAATTTATGGAAAGGATACTTTAAGAGCATTGGCTAAAAGTTGTCAAATAAAAGTTAAATTGTATTTTTAAACTCTAAACAGAGATTGGGGTCTTTAAATTTTCAGACACAATTTCACTGAAGTTTTTCCACATGTAAATCTTACATGTTTCGGGGCAAATTAATCTTGAGTTCAAAATTATCAGCTGGCTAAGGAAAATACAGAAGACGATCCTAAGATGCATGGTTTCTGTGAAACATTTAATTACAAAAATTGTATCTTATTCCATCAACAAATAAGTTTCTAAAGTCATCTGATCTCATAATGAATGGAAATTAGTATGGTAACATTTCTTGTCAATTAACTATAGTGGAAGGGCTTATTAAAACAATAATGTTAGCCAAGATTCATGAATCCTTACTCTTTGGTCCAAAGAAAGTCTTAAAATCTTGCCCTCAGGGTAAGCAGAAGACAGACCCCACCATCTGTCCCACTCCGTTTCTCAAAGTATATCAATAAGACTGGTTTTTAGAGTACGAACTCCTCTGAACAAGCATAAGCTAATTTATTTCATTCTTGACATTCCTCTCGGACCTTAGGAAAATGCATGGCCTCTTGCCAATAACTCTCAGTATTACAAAGCTAATTGCTTCTGTGACTCATTAATCAGTGTGTCCCATGGATTTTCCAGAAAGATGACCCTCTGTGTAAACAATGTCTGAAGAGGCCCACAGAAGCCCGAGAAGAGGGGATGTGGGTAAATCCTAATCTATCTCTCAAAAGACTAGCTTTCAAACAGTTCTGTAGCGGCCCCCGGCCCCCATGCAGGGGCTGCATACACATTCTCCCCCAGGCGCCGTGGAGACCAAGCCTTGGCCCTTGTACTCACTAGTCATCCCACTAATTAACACTATGACTTGCTTGTTCTGTCTTTTATTAAGAAAAGTTGTGTCATAATCAAATCGGCTTTAACAATAATTGGTAATCCTCTTTATGTCCTATCACTTTTATTTAAAAACTTGAACATTTGGATGATGTTACATCTTGCCACTTTTTAATCAAAGTTCCATCGGACACTGTAGGAAATGTAGGGACATTATTTGGTGTGATCCTATATTCACGGCTGTGTGGCCTGTGACAGCAATTCTAAACTTCCCAGTTTATCTGGGAGAAACATGTATTTAACCATATCTAAGACACACACACACACACACACACAAATACTTCAGCAGAGAGAGAAAACAAGTAGGTCCTGGTTCTGACTCAACTTTTGCTTTTCTAACTCTAAAATCTAGAATCACTGAACCTACCTAGAGCAAGAAAAGAGTCTTCCAAATACAGTTTAAAAATGACTCTATTAGACCAACATCATTGAGCTCAGGCACATGCTTAAGAGGAAAGGTTCTGAAGTAAAGAACAGCACCTCGTTTCTTTTGTTATGTATCTTTCCTTCATTCCTAATTACAGCTATATGGCTGCCACTGTGAAATGATGTTTTCTTAATTAAATGCATATTTTTCCCTTAATACAGAATTAATTCCGGCACCTACGTTCAAATTCAAAGCCTACCAGAAATTTGAAGTTAAAAAATAGTTTAAAGTATTTCAACTTAGAACTTAAATTTTTTAAAACTTGCCATCCCTAAATCAGTTCCAAGATACTTGGCTGCCTCCTCTCTGTGTACTATATCTCAAAATATTTGTGATCTCCACTATAAACAAAAATTGTTTACCAAAGAACACTGATATTAATTACATAAACACACACTACATCTCAGATTAACGGGCTGTTGGTGTGTGTGTTTCATCCCATGCCTCTGCTTTGATGGTGAATTGTTCCTCACACAATAATTTCATTATCTCCACATATTCCAAATAGTTCTGAAATTGCTTGTTATTAAGTATATGAAAGGCAGATATATTGACTTATTCAATAGTAATAATTAAATAAATGACTTCCTTTCTTAATATTGAAACCATATATGTTGAATCAAATAAGCAACAACTTATCACTAACAGCTCTGTTAGAAAACAAAAGTGGACATCCCAGATTTATTTTTAGAGACACAAAAATTTACTTTGCTTATTCCGCTGTACATTTCAAACAGCATTCTTATGTTTCGTGCATGAAATTTAAAGAAAAAGTTAAAGTGAATTATAGTAACATACCTGGAAGCAAATAAATAAAACTTAGGTAGAGGTTATGACTCACAGAATCCTATAATATGAGCATAACAAAAATAGATTTGAAGACAGGATGGTGCAGTAAATTCTCAGAAATACTCAAGAAGTTGGCAACTCTGGTGATTGGATATGTTGGTAAGGCTCTCAGCTGCAAAAACATTCTAAAAGGACTTAAAATGCAGAGTTGAGTCTCCCATCTGAGATGCAAAATGCTGCATTCTTCGAGGCATTTTGTTAGGTAGGATTTATCCTCTATTTTCCTATTCTTCAGACGCTACTTGCACTTTCTCCAGGATATGATAAAGCTATATGCATATATTTACTGAAATACTACTTTATTCCCATGGTTGTCTCCTCTAGAAGGTTCTAAGGCCTAAATGACAGTGACAAGACTTTTGTTATAACTACAGCAGCTACCACTGAGTATCTGGTAAGTAACCTCGTATCATGTCATTTTAGCTATAGTTTGAATATAAGCTGCTCTCACAGATCTTTATATACATATTCTCTAATTTTTATAATAACTCTGTGGGAAAGATAATATACTATTCCTGTTTTATAAAAAGATAACTAAAGATAAAGAAGTTTCGGTATTACCAATTGACAGTCCTATGAAACAGAGATTTTGAACTATCTCTCTGGGTGCAAAGTCTTCATGATTTTCCTGAAAGGATAGCACTTTGTATTACGAATCATCATAAACTTAACAGCTTAAAATGAATTCACTTATGAGCTCATCTATGCGTCGGTGAGAAGTCCGGCCCGGCATGGCGGGGTCCCTGCTCAGGGTGTCACAAGGCTAAAAGCAAAGTGTCTAACCAGACTGCATTCTCTTCCACTGGCTCTGAGTGAAGCCCCTGCTCCCAAGCTCTTCCTTGGTGGTGGTGGGACTCAGTTTCTTGCAGGCATAGGCATGCGGCCCCAGTACCTTTGCTGGCTGTCAGCTGGGGTCCTCTTTTAGCTCCCAGAAGCCACTGGCTTTCCTCGCGCCATGGCCCCTCCATCTTCAAACCAGCAAGCACTCATTAAGTCCTTCTGGAGCTTCAAATCTCTGACTGCCCTCTCTCTGACATTTTTTAAAAATTTTTATTGAATTTATTGAGGTGACATTGGTTCATAAAATTATACAGGTTTCCAGTGTGCAATTCTATAATACAATTTATATTCTGCACTGTGTGTTCACCACCCCAAGTCAAGTCTCCTTCCATCACCATTTATCCCCCCTTCACCCTCTTCTACTTCTCCCACACCGCCCTTTCCCTCTGGTAATCACCACACTGTTGTCTGGGTCTATGAGGTTTTGTTGTGGGGTTTTTTGTTTGGTTTTGGGGTTTGTTTGTTTTTCGGCTTAATCCCCTCAGCCTTTTCACCCAGCCCCCCGGTCCCTCCCCTGTGACAGCTGTCAGTCGGTTCTCGGTCTCCGTGAGTTTTCTTGCACTCCCCCGTGGCTCTGGCTGTGTGTTGGTCAGAGGCCCAGTTCAGACACTGCCTTCTTGGAAGAAGAGAACATCCGAGTTCCCGCAGCACTGGGGGGTTTCGGCACTGATGGTGTTCCCCAGCCTCCAACACTGCAGGGGTCTGTTCATGATCACTGCGGGAGGAGTTCTGCTGAAGGCAAGTCTGGAGAAAACAAGGCTCGCTTTGTCAGATAGCCTTACGTAGAGGGGGGCATGACGGCAACACTTTGAAGCAGAAAAATATAGAAGGAGGGCAATGTGTCAAAATGATCTTTCTGGGTTTTTGTCTTCTTCCTGACTTTCTCTGAAGTGTGAACAAATTATCTGGTCAGAAGCAGAGTTTACCCGGACAACTTGACCCGGAATCCCAGGGAGGGCAGCAGTGGCCCAGGACGGTCACCTTGCCTCAGCAGACGCACACCAGCCAGCGGCAGGGGCTGCACTGCTGTGAGCTAGCTCGATGTTCCCTCCCGCGTTACCCACCAGCAGCTCCCGTTAAGAATCACATTCTACTTGAAAGATGAGGAAGGGATGTTCGTGAAGATGAAGTGACTTGTCAAGGTCGTGGGCCTCAGAGCCAAGCAACCCCTGTACCCCGGGTGCTTCGGGCCACGAAGAGCAGCTGGCGGTCAGCGAGCACTTTGCACATCCCGTCCCACTGAACCGTCACAACTTGATAAACTAGAGGTTACCAGGATTGTCCCCACTGACAGAAGAAATCTGCATCTCAGGGGAACTGTCACTTGCCTGTGGCCTTACAGTTCATCAGAACTGCCCTTTACCCGGAAGATGAGCCTTTGTACCGGGTCCAGAATTCTGAAGGCAAGAAGAGGGCCCTCCTTTTCGTACCCCTGCCCAAGGGCACAACAGTCCATCAGGTCAAGGGGATATATTGACCAAGAGTCCTGCACTTCCCTTTGAGCCATGCTCTGTTTAACTCGGAATTTCCTGCCGGCACTACCCCAATCTCTACTGCAGGGCCTCTGCAGGTCTCATTCCCAAGTCCCTCCCCACGGCTGACTATGCAGCAGGCATCCCGTGCCCCGCACCCAGAGTCTGGACAAGCGGCGGTGTCTGGGTGGGAAAGTCGCGGCCTGGACTTGGGGGCGGGCATGTCTTTGCGCTGCAGTGTGGGACAGAGGCAGCGCCGGCTGGAGGCGCCGACTGCAGGCCTGGGGCCTCCTCTCCTCGCAGAGCCATGTTCTAGGGCAGAGCTCTGAAGTGCCCAAGGATTCGAAGCCCAACGAGACCTCCCAGGTCATTATAAAGGTATGTTTGTCTGGGTAGGAGAAACTGGCCTGATTTTTCACTTCGAAAAATGTTTCAGCACAGGGTGTATGACCTCCATTTGTGTTCGTCCCTCGGGACCCACAGGTGCTGGGCTGCAGTCCGCAGCCAGGAAAGGGCAGAGCTGAAGCTGGAGAATGAGTGTGTTCGACTCCGGAGAGAAGACTGCGTGTTCCCCAACAGTGGTGCACCCCCAGCACGGCAGCCGCTGGGCTCCCGGTGTGTGACTCCGACTCTGTAGTAAGCCCTCTGTCTGGACCATCGCGGTAACCCCACCCCTCTCGGGCCGGCTGACTGAGGGGCCTGGCCTACACCGCTCAATAGCGCACCTTCCTCCGGCACCAGAGATTGCTTCTACGAATAGGCTATGCAATGCAGCTCAGGGAGGAATAAAGGAAAGTCTGCTGGGGGCGTCTTGGAGTTCATTTCCTCCAAGGCTAAGCCTCTAGATGTCCAGTGCAGCTGTGGGGTCCAGCACTGCTGTGGACATCTCACTCCTATCAGCCAGAGGATGAAACCGAAATACAGAGGAAGGAAAGGCCAGTGAGTCACAGGCAGCAGAACAGAAGCCCCTGGATAGACAACCCGGAGTCCCCCGGACTGTCAGTACGTGAAACCATCCATCACCTTATTGTTTAAGCCAGTTCTGCCCACAGCATCCCTGACGGGTTGATAGCAAAGCCCACACTCCAGACCACTGCGTGGTATTGTCTCCCGGGCAGAGGCAGGACAAAGGTATGAGGGGCAGCCCTGACCCCCCAGTGAAGGGCCAAAAGGCGTGTAAGTCCTGCTCAAGTCCAAGTAACATGTGCTGAGACGCCGCCTGGCACTGTCGGCAACGGAAGGGCCACTTAGGGCCTTCTGCCCTCTAGCGCAGTGGCTCTGTGAGTGGGGTCAGAGATGTGGGTCCTCGGACCACACCATCGCCTGATCAGCCTTGTTCCCTGGCACCGCCATTCTCACCTTGGCACCGCAGCTGAGATGGAGCCTGACTGCCAGTCCTTTAAAATCTCAGTCACATGGAACAGCAGGGATTTTCAGATAAACTGAGGGGGCACCAGGCCCATTAGTAAAACAGTCACTACTTTGAAGGAAAATCTTTCTAAATTGTGTTCCAACCCCACCGCCTTCTTCAATGGAGCGCGCTTCGTGTAACTTAATCTTTTCCTGATGGCTCAAAGAAGTCACAATTACGAACGCCGATTGCTGTATTAGCCTGTACATTTGTTCAGCTGGAAGACATTATGGAGAGGTGGGAAGCTCTTTTGATCCCACACTGCATGGCTGTAACTACTGCGCAGTTGTTCTCATACCTAATTTTCCAGCTTCTGTCTTCCTTCTTCCTATCACATCCTGTAGTTCCCACTCTTGCGTAGAGTGTCTTCTCATAATAACCCTCTTACTTCATATAGTATTACATTTATTCTACTGTGTTTTTTGAAATATAAGAAACATTATGAATATATTACTTTAATAATATTTAATAAATATCATTTACTGAGCACTTACTATAGTCCAAGAATTATACCCAGAGTTTCGTGTCCATTATCTCATTTAATACTCAAACAGCCTCCAAGGAGGAGCACCGCCCCCATGAGGGACACGGGAACACAGGCACCAGCGTGCCGGGCACCTTTTCCCAGGTTAGACGGCAGTTCAGGGCAAAGTTCAAAGAACGGATGTACAGGGCTTTCCTGTGAGTAAACTGTAAGGGCTTTGTGAACATTATTCAGGTTGTTCAAAGGACTGTGGTTCTCAGTGAGGGATAGGAGGAGTGTTATTGTGGAAGGAGAAACTTGGAAATAAGCTCGATTCCACACATTACTGTTTAAGAAAGAGGTCCTTCTGCTATTGGCCAAACACAATGCAATTCATATTCTTGGTTTCTATGGTAGAAAGGAGACAGGCATGCTAAATACAGTTGGATGGGTTTGCTTGCTTCATTAAAATGTTTTATTTCCAGATTATATATGAAGAAATAAGTCCTGAAAAACGTACTCTAACACAGACACATACATTCAATGCCCTCCAATGACATAAAATCTTTTATATAAACTATAGAATTTCTCCAACATAGTCAATTTCTCAAAAATAGTAAAACCTGGGGCCAGTCTAAGCCCTCACTGCTGGCTTTACATCACTGAGCCCTCACCGCACCCAGTCCCCAGGTCTCTCCCAGGCCCTGGGTCCTAGAACTATCCCAGCTACTCTACTGGGTAACTTAGGTATTTATTGGTGGAGCATGCTGAGTTCCAAACAGAAATTACGCATTTTAGAAAACCAGCCTGCCCACACAGGGGAAACCGCCTGTAGCATTACTTTGCTAGGAATCTGTTTGCTGAGGGTGGTCGTTCACGCCCACCCTCCCTTACAGCTGACTGCAGAGAAGCCCCAGGGAATACACAGTGCACTACAGTGCCCCTAGAGCCATCCTTCGGGACGCCTCTTGCCAAAGTAGTGGCAAAGCCCAGTTCTACGTACAGTGCCAACCACCACAATCAACCTCAAACACCAAGAGTCGAGATGCAGGATTTCATCCTTTTCTTCTTCCTTCCCGCACGTGGCAGAGAAGGGTTTATGTGCTGGCATCAGGCCACTGGCATCCTATCAGCCCGCTGACATATGTGACCTTGGCCTAATCACTTAAATTCTCTGGATCTGAATTTATCTCCAAAAGGGGGGTAATAATAATCTCAACCCCAACGTTCCGGGAAGGAAATGAGTTAATATACATAAAGCACTTCAAACAGACCGATATAAATTAAGTGTTCGCTAAATCTTAGCTGTTTTTCGTATTACGCTGTGACAGGCCTGAGGGCAGATGCGAGGGCGGCAGCAGTGGAGGGGACTGACGCGGGTCCCGCCCCACGGAGCTCTCGGGCTTGTGGATTTGGCCCCAGTTCTGACACTGTATGATCAAACCATCTCAGATGCCTACTCTTCAGAAGAAGTAACTCTATTCATGTTTCTTTTTGGTTTATCATAACAATCATCATTATCATACAAAACCATTTCAACTTCAGTGAGTGCTTGTTACATGCCCAGGCGCTAGGCCAAATGCCCTGCAAGTGTTACCTCTCTTAGTCCTCACAACAACATAACGAGAGGGGTACTAGCACCCTTGTCTCACAGCTCAGGAAACCAAGGGACAGGGAGATGAAGCAAATCCCAATACTCGAATTCAGATCTGTCTCTGATTCCAGAGCGGTTGTTCTGAACCCCTCCCCCATCCTGCCTGCGTAACAGCCCACGGGAGGCTACCCAGGGCCCCCGAAGGGGACAGCTGCCACAAGCAAGGGAATGCATGCACTTGGACTCCACCTCAATCTGGTCTATCACACACCCCCATACCCCCACCCCCAAGAGGATGTGTGCCGGACACCAGGAAGGCTACATAACAAAGAAGGGAGAGGGGCCTGAGCTGGGGGATATCCAGAGATCTGAGCAGGGCTGAGATCTGGGCATTTGGGGGCCAAGGGAAGAGCCTGGTGGAGGCACACCCGCCCCTCAGGGCAAGCCCTGCTTTCCCACATGGTGGGCAATGCAGCGGCCACAGGGCCAACAGAGGCCAGGAATCTGGCAACCAGGAGTCGGAGTGATGGGTCCTTGAGGCCTTCCTCTTGCACCTCACTGCCCCGGCCTGTGAGCCGTGTCCACTCTGAGCTGAAGGAGAGCTTAGGGAATGGAGGGGTTTGACTAGGCACCAGATACGCTTGGCCCACCCACTCCTTTCCCCAGACCCCAAATAAAATGGGAATTCTATCTGCAAGAAAAGGGATGCTAGACACCATGCAGGCATCCTACGTCCCCGAATGACATATCCACCTTTTCTTCTTCATGAAAATCGGCTGTAATTTTTTTTTGGAAATGACCAAAAATAATATATCTATTGTACCTAGGGCAAAAGCTATCCAAAGTCAGCATTGGTTTAAAAAACACAGAAGTGCCCTGGCTGGGTGGCTCGGTTGGTTGGAGCACTGTGCCATGCACCAAAAAGGCTGTGGGTTTGATTGCCAGTCAAGGTACATGCCCAGGTTGCAGGTTCGATCCCTGGTTAGGGTGCATGTGGAAGCAACCAATTAATGTATCTCTCTCACATCAATGTTTCTCTCTCTTTATTTCTTTCTCTCTCTCCCCCTTCCTCTCTTTCTAAAGTCAAAAAATATATCCTCAGACGAGGATTAGAAAATAAATAAATAAAAATCACAGTTCTCTAGTGGACACATGACCCAAAGCAGCCAATCTAAGATCACCAGCCTAACCATTCCACAGACACCCAAAAAATATTTAACACATCAGTGGTAAACTTCTGTTAAAAAAAAAAAAAAGGTAAGCATATCTAGTAGCAAATTAAGAAAGATGTTTGTGGAAAAAGTCTTTTTGGAAACAATTAGTTGGCTAACCTAACAAGCACCCAGATCAGATCTAAATTTCCTATTTGCACATTATTTCAAATTATTTCAGGGCAACACTCAAGGGCAATTCAAGTCATGACTACTGAAAATGTACATTCTATTTGTTATCATTATTTAATTTGTAAAGTATTGTAAATGCTCGTTGTACTGAGGTTTGTCCTCAGAAATAACGGTTCTCACAGGGACACCTCCCTCGGAAGTCTGTCTCCTGGTGAGGTGTCCATTCACCTCACAGTTGCTTCAATAATTCATGGTGGCTCACAGACCTCCCATTCCTGTATCAGCCTATGGCCATCTGGCCTGGAAGTGACAGAAGAAGACTGCCAACTGGGAATACAGTGGAATATTCTGGTCTGTCTCTTCTTACACGTCTTTAGCAATCTTTGTTGTTCTATTTCTTCCTCCATGATAATGTGTAAGAAACAGAATCCTAATAATACTTGCATGGTCTCTGGACAGACGCTTCTGAAGTTTGATCTGGGACTTGGTTAATAGGACATGTTTCTTTGCTTCTGTTACAAGTTCGTTCACTTCTTTACCGCCCGTGCTTGGCGTTGTATGTAAACTAGTAAGCAGCCTTCTCTGGGTGACAGGGCCTGCCGCCTTAGGCCTAACACGGGGGCAAGGGGGACTCATGGCCCACTCGGACCACAGCTGCTCTCCCCGTGCTCAGGCCCATCCAGACGCCCGCTGGGAGGCCCCTGCTGTGCACACCGCCAGATCTGGGGGGTGCTGTGCTTCTCTCTGAGGGGCTGGAATGGCGAGCCGTCCAAGTCTTCCCACTCCTACCGCTTCCTGTCCCCCTCACCCCTCCAAGGCAAGACCCTGAAAAATGTGGTATCGTCTTTTAGACGGAACGGGGAAAATACACACGGACAACGAAGAAGGTAGAAATAAAGCCGCTGTCTCACTGAATTGTTTTCCTCCTTTTCTTAGCCAAACACTAGGTTTCCCAGAAAACCTGGCTGCTTGTCAGATATGGTCATGGCACTGAGCAGGGACCCAGTCGGTGGCAAACGTTTGACTGGTTTTAGATATGACGGCAGTTATGACATCAAGCCCTGCAAGGGAATTCCGAGCTCTTTCAAGGAAAGAGCTTTAATATTTAATCATATTATTAATATTCGTTCTATACTAGTGCCTAAATATTCATTTAATATTTAATGTCAAAATATTAACCAAACCTGTAGACTCAGAATTGTGCCCTGATGCTACCTATAGGGACACAGGGGCTTTTGGCTCAGGTAAGTGATTCTCTTGCTCACAGGGACTGCATTTAGGACCTCCTGCACTCACTTAAAAAGGAGTGTGGCTTCATCCACTTATAAGGTGCGAGACTCTGTCCCCGCGATGAAACGGCTTGTCGTTGCCTCTGCTGTGGGTGTTGCTGCTGTTTAAATCTCGAGCAACCGTCTGCTAGAAGTCCCACTCTCCCATCAAATACATTTAAATGTGAGGTTTTAGGTCTTAATACATTACCTGAAAGAATGAAGATACAATTATACATTACCTGCTTCCAAACTATATTAATAGCATTTGGATGAGTTAAAATAGTTTCAACAAAATGATGAGCAATTGGATCACAGAGACTATTCCCATGACGTGGTAATGGCATAAACTTTTGATGTCTCACCTTCTCGACCTGGTCACAGAGATCTTATCACAAAAATTTTAACTTTAGACATCAACATGCAAGTGATTTACTAAGTAGATACCTAGCGGGGAATACCAGCTTTTCTGATATAAAAGCAATACGCGTGTTTTTACAAAATTTCCCATTCTGCAAAGCTGCCTACTGAAAATAACAGGGCTTACGAGGGAAAAGAGAGTGTGGGAAGGCCACTCAAAACAGGAAATTCTGTAATCAGAGCACTCACTAAAATCATACCAGTTCTAGGAGTTCAG